>JANIJF010000008.1:59956582-59972581 GCA_024520955.1 Erythroxylum bequaertii
GAATGAAAAAAAAAATTATGATGGCTAATGAGGGTTTAATGAAAGAACCCTTCATGTTAATATGCATGCTCACGTTTCATTGTTTATCAGAGCAAGCGTTGGACTCTGGAATCAAGCGGAGTCCAACGGACGAATGAGTAAGCAAGAGAGATGGGTTTCAGAAACGGGATCCAACAGAATATCAGCTAGTTGATCCTCAAAATGAATCTTAGGTTACTCCATAATTTTTATTTTCTAACTTATTCTTAGTAAAGAATCTATCGATCTCTACATGCTTTGTTTAATCATATTGGACATGATTGTGAGCTATATCATGCGTAACTTTATGATCACAATACAATTGAAATGGTTATACAATTGAAATGGTTGTCTAGGTGGGTAACCTAAATCCTGTAGAAACAACCTTAGCCATAAAACCTCACACAATTTAAGTGTCATACCCTGAATTCAACTTTTGTGCCTGAGTGAGCAATAACATTTTGTTCTTTTACTTCTCCATGTAACAAGATTGTCACCTAAAAATAAGAAGTAACTTGAAGTTAATTGTCTATCACCTATTACATTAACCTGATCAATGTTTGTATAAACATATATATTTTTCCAACTTATATTTTTATTGAAAATTTTCATTTTTCAAAAGCATATTTTGAGTACGTTAAAATTTTATGTAATTGTGTTCTTATGTAATTCTCCATAATTATAAATAAATTGGCTAATAATGCTTAATGCGTAAGCAAGATCATGTCTTGCACAAGCCAAGTACATCAACTTCCTTATAAGTCTTTGATGTCTTCCTTTATCAATAGTTACTTAGTTTACTTTAATATATAAATATAATAGTTTACTTTAATATATAAATATAAGCCTTCCTCAACTGGTGTCTCAATCGATTGACATACTAGTTTCTTTTTTTTGAAAATATAGAAGGAATTTTCGTTAAATAAAACAAGGAAGGGAGTTACAAACAATGAAATTACAAAGGTATAACCCTGTCAATCTAAAACTTGTAACACTACTAACTACTCAAAAGATATACTTTAGTTACACGACAAGTTACGGGATATAGAAAGCTTGGAGTTTACCCCACCCCTCTTAATAGAATCAGTTCATTGATGTTGTCTAATGTCTCCGAGATGAGAGATTGAGTAGATTTATGCTTAACTTCAAATCGTCGATTATTCCTTTCATTCCAAATATTTCTAACACACATGCTCATAGCCACAATGTCTATCAACTTGGGGGGGCGGGGGATATTTTGAGAAGGCAACCACTGTATTACACTAGAGAATGTGTTCGTTGGTAAGGACTAATTGCATTTCATTTTGATGATTTCCCATATAAGATTGGTGACCTCATACATGAAGAACAAATAAATGTTTGTCTCCTCTGCTGCTAAGCAAAAAGGGCATGAAGAATCCCATGTAAATACCTAATTCTATTAGTTGTGTTTAGGCGATTCTGAATGACCAGGCATAAGAGGAAGGATAGTTTAGGACATAAAAGGTTGTTCTGGATGATATGAATCCATACCATAACTAGATTCTTTTCTTTTAAGAAATCTCTTATGACCATGTTTAATAGTAGTTGAATAGGAAAAGTATAATGTATCTCGAGTGAGAGAATTAAGGTGATATGGAGGTTGCAAATGGCTTATGCTTATAGGGAGCTACCATCACGTTTGATCAATAAGTGAAACCATCTTGGTGTGAAGTGGTAAATTGATAGAATTTCTTAGAGCAACATTCAAGCTGATAAGAGGTCCCTGTCTCGACCAATTATCAAACTAGAAAGATATGAATACGTTCTTTTGGATACGTTTCTTTAGTATAAAAACTTTTATCCCAAGTAAATATTTTAAGCAGCCAAGATCTTTCATTTCAAATTCTTTAGAAAATGCTCTTGCAATGCCTTCCTTTCTTCAGGATCATTCCTTGTGACCACCAGGTTATTCATATATATAGTTAGTGCAATGGTTTTATCATGTCCCTTTTTAAAGACAAAGTATAGTCTGAATTGTTTTGGTGGTATCCAAAAGCTATTATAGATTTTGTAAATATTTTGAACCATGCTTTTAGAGATTGTTTTAGCCTATATAATGATTTCTTCAATCTACACACCTATTCATTCTATCTTATTATCACCACATATCTTAGTTGAAACTCCATATAGACTTCTTCAAACATTTCATTATAAAAAAGAAATTTGTTACATTAAATTCTTATGATGGACAATTTAAAATTGTAGCTAGGGACAACAATACTCTAACAATATTGATTTTAGTGATAGGGAAAAATGCCTCTATATAATTAATTCCATAAGTTTGGGTGTACCCTTTTACCACTAATCTTACTTTGAATTGTTCAATTGTTCCATCTACTTTATACTTTATAGTGTAAATCCATTGACATCCCATTGACCCTTTTCCTAGTGGACAATTAACAAGCTCCCACATTTCATTATTTTGCAAGGTATTCATTTCCTTATTCATTGCGACTCCCCACTTTGGAGAAGTTAAAACTTCCTACGTACTATTAGGAACAAATACAGTAAATATTTGATTTACAAATGATTTATTTTATTCTAATAGGTCATTTGATATAAAATGACTCATAAGATATATAACTCCACTTGAAATTTTAGGTTCATTGTTGGGCTGAGGAATACCTCTAGTCAAATGTTTTGGTAATAGTTTTCTTGGTGTATTAGGTTTTAGAATAGGAACGTCCTTAGTAAACAATTGATGTGGTATATTAGTCAGGAAATTTGATTGATGGAATTACATCTTCTTGTTCAACCATTTTTTCATGATCCAAATGATCTTTTGGTTCAACCAAGTTTCCTACTCCAAATGACATTAGCATCATGAAACAAAGTTTCAATACTTATATTCAAATAACTAACATCATGGTCAAGAAATTGATACTCCCACTGAAATTGATGGTCTAAAGTTTGAATTTTCTTTTGGTTCTCACCCTAAAGTTTATGATCAAGAGAGAAATACATTACGTCTTCATGACAAACCATGTCTATTATTATAAACATACAATAAGTTCGAGGATGATAACATATATACCCTTTAATTTGTAGCATAAATGAGAAACACTTACCATAGGGCTTGTGAAGCTAACTTGTAACTTTGATATTTATGGATATGTATAAATACTACACATCCAAAGGCACAAAGAGATAAATTTAATGTTGGCGAGGTGGTTACAACCTTACTAATAACTTCCAGTAGTGTTTGAAAGTTAATATAGTGTGAGGATTTTGATTTATTAAATACAAGGCAAAGGAAAGAGCTTCTTCCCAATTAGATAATGACATATGAGCTTAAGTTAATGAGCACGAACAATTTTCAATAAATGTTTGTTTTTTTCTCTTAGCCAACCCCTTTTTTTAGCCAACCTAGTAGAAATCCTCCTTAAATGTAGGGTCTAGAGAGGTCCAGAAGTACTTAGCCTTACCTCTAACTAGTAGAGAGGTTATTTTTGATACACCATAAGAAAAGGAGAAAAAAATAAATTTTTTTGAGAATTATTTGAAGAAAACAAAAGCAAAAAATATAAACGAATAGCTGTATAAAAAAGTAATAAACTAAGATAAGAATAAAAAAATTAAATTTAAATTCAAAATAAAAATAAAATAAATAAGTAAATATAATAAAATAAATAATAAATAATAAAGTACATATAAAAGAGATAAAAATAAAATATAAAATAAGTAAATAAACAAACAAAAAAGGAAGAAGGTACATATAAATAAAAAAAAATAAGCAACTAAAAGAGAGAGAAAAAAAGGAAAAAAACTCAACTAAAATAACTAAAACTAAATAATTCCATAGGCTTCTAAAAAATGCTTTAGTTTAGAATCATGATATTCTCCACTGTTATCATTACAAAGAAGTTGAATCTATGCATTTTATTGAATCTTAATGAATTTGCGAATTTTTTGGAATATATAATAATTTCAATTCATTTTTGGATTTCATTAACCATAACTAAGTTAGCTTAGTACAATCATCAATAAAAATAACGAACTAATAGGATTATCCTGAAAGTAGATTGAGCTTATATATCAAAATGAACAATCATAAATGATAAATAACTTTTTCTTAGACTTGATGGAAATGAATTTTGATGACTTTTTACCAATTCACAAAAAGTACAACAGAAAGTAGAGACATCAATCTTTTTAAATAAACTAGAAAATAATTTTTGAGATACTCGAAACTTGCATGCCTCAATCATTAATGTTGCAACTAGGCTTTATCCTTCTTCTTCATATTAGAATCATCTATTACCAAAACTTGATGTAACTTATTAGAGCTCTTTGAATGTAAATCCAAATAATACAAATTCCCTTTTCTGATACCAAAACCAATCATTTACATTGTTTGGATGTCCTTAAAAAAAAGTTAGGCTAAAAAATTATAGTGAAAGATAAGGTTATTGTTATTTGAGAAACAAATAAGAGTTTATAATTTAAGTATGGGATAACCAAGACAAGATTCAAATTCAAGGTATTAATGAGAGTTAAAGAACCTTTCCCTATAGTTGGGAACTTATTACCATTGGCAATAGAAACAATTTTCTATAAGGATTGTTTAAGTTTTATAACCTATCTAAAATCAAATGAAATAGAACTTGTAACTCTAGACTCAATTATCCATACAATATTACAAGCAAGTGTAAAAATGTTAATCGTCTTACTACCATTATTTGTAGTTTCTACTAATGGTGAAGTTATCTAGTAGCATCATCCTTTGTGATTGTTTCAATAATAATAGTAATTGAGATTTTCCTCGATGTGCTTCTTTGATTCTTCTTCACAGGGCTCGATTATGATTCCACCGGTCTGGATTTGTTTTGAGTAATTATAGCTGCATCTTTAGAATTTTCATAATCTTCTTTTAATGTTTGACAACATATTGCCTCTTTTCAGATCAAAACATGACATTATTCTAGATTTGGATTGATTCCTTACGTAGAGTTTCTCCACAAACATAATAGAAAAATTATCCGATCAACAAGAAATCTATGCAAACCTAGTTTGTCAACAGAATTTCAATATAATGAAATAAGAATAGAAAGTAATTAGGTACTAATTTGCAGTTATAAGTTAAGGATGTAATTAACTCTAAATTAGAAACCTAACAATATATACATTTAAGTCCAGCCGACGAGGACGTCAGATACTTTTGATACGTAAGGTATGTAAGCCACTTAAGCTCTTATAGACTTACTTCTTGTTGGATAAAGAATTGAGGCATGATGGTGGCATGTACCGTAAGGGAAAGGTGAATGCTAAAATGACCTATAAGCTGGATAGGTTGTCTTGGGCAACTTTGTGGGATGAGTCATATGGCAATTTGACGGGCAATTTTCTTTAGACAAGTTGTGCCTAGCCTTGACAAGAAGTTATCAAAACTATACAAAAATTGTGGACACTCCACAAGTCACTTAGCTCTATGGTGGATTAAGTTTAATAGCGATTATCGTGGTTACTCGTCAGTTACGTGACAATTACCAGAACAAAATATGAATTAACATGTTTGGATAGTTAGTACCTATTAAGAAACTCTTTCAAACAACATAATAGGTTGTTTCTATCGTAATTGGAATGAAACAACCTTAAATAAGACATCCCCGATCTTCAATGATTGAATAGTTCTTATGTGCCTTTAATTATATCTTTCCAAAACTACTATCATTATGACACAAGCCCTTGATGATTGGTTGGTTATTGAGGGCAACTTGTAGGGACTATCTATAATATATATAACTGCTGTGTCACTGATAAGTCTTTATGTGGAACCAAGTGGAAATGTAAAACTATTATACGGAATCTTGTTGCAAGGTTTTTATAAATAATTAGTATCTTTTTCATGAAAAGCGTCTCAGAGCGAAGAAAGATAAATTGTAACCTAATATGTTTTCGATTCCTATGCACACACACACATATATATATGTGTGTGTGTGTGTAAGAAATTAGTTTTTATCTATCTGTACAATAAGGTAGGTTTTCACATCAATCTGTAACAGAAAGGACACATGATGTTGAATTTCACAAAACCACAGATATGCTCGGATGTGCCAGGTAACAGGTGCACCCTACGGACTGGTATCCCCATGCATGTTACAACGTCTCTTCACACAAAGAAAATATTGATCGACATTCCTTGTTTAGACTTTGTTGAACATCAGAAAATGCTGGAATAAGAAGATATATGGCTGAGTGCATGGCTTTATGTTTAGCTCCACCTTGAGGGCTACAAGACTAGGTCTGGGCTTTTCTTCCCTAATTTCCCAATCACAGCAACTTGCAAAATTCACTATTTACCTACTTTGCAGTTCTTAATCTGTAAAAAGAGTGGACATGAGTGATATAAAGTAAGGAATTAAAGAGGGACAAATTCCAAGCTGGTGTTCTGTTTTGTATATAATAGCATGATTTAAGAATTAAGGTTGAAAGACAAATTGGAGGACACTGATAAAGATGGTTAAACTCTAGGTCATGTTGGAAGGAGCTGATATAGATCACATACACATCAACGAAAGCAACATTTGGTGGACTTTGGGCACTTTTAATTGGATGGAAGCAAAGGAAACGCGAAGACTTATCAAGGGTTGAACTGCTGTACATATTGTGAAGCCTTAAACATTGTTTCTTTTTGTATTCTTTTATTTGTTTTTAAAATCGGCCAATCAGCAAAAGCATTTGCTTTTTGCTTGTAGGTTAATGTCAGACATAAAGTTTATAGTAGGTCTCCATGTTAATTGTAAATATATGTGTATAAGGAAAGACTTGTTCATGTGTATAGATGTTAGTTCTAACTTTATGCCATGCACCACAGATTCCCTATTACAAGTGTAGGAGCTCCATAATAAGCAATCTCGATTACGTAGTGTGATCCCACCACAAAGGACAGATAGCGATGGTTTGCTTTACTATGTTCATCTCTCTCTCTGATAAGCATGATCCACATCTCTCTTTGGGACGAGCACTAGATCCACAGCTTCACAAAGAAAACTTATATGTGAAGAAACAGACTCCCACTCCATTCAACCCTAATTATATAATAGAACAAAAAGGGAGCAAAAAAAAGAGTAGAATGAGGATAAAAGAAGTATAAAACATAGATTAGAACAAAAGCCTCCCCCTATTGTTCATTCACCTTCACCTTTAATTCTCTTTTCTCTTGCTTTCTTGGCTCTGGTATTCTCCTTGTGTGATTCTCCACCATATTTTCTTTCCTAAAGACCCATCAACCTTTATAAAAGAAGAAAAAGATCAAAAGATAACCATGGTGTTCTCTTCAGTTCCAGTCTATTTAGATCCTCCCAACTGGCAACAGGTATGGTTTCTTTTAATTTTCATCCACAAACCTTCTCCTACTCTCTCTAAAAAGAAAAAAAGGCAAAACTTAAATCACGATGAAGAAACATATCAAAAAGATGATTATTCCTATTACTTTGTTGAATATACCAGATAAAATTTCTCTCTTTTTGATATGAGAGATTTGTGACAATTTTTGTTCTTTGCAGCAACCAAATCGGCAACTAGCTGCTAACCATGAAAGTCTCCATCTTCCACCTCTTCCACCACTCCCTCATGATGGTGGCGGCGGTGGGGGTCGGGCTGGTTCGATTAGGCCTGGCTCGATGGCAGATAGAGCCCGGTTAGCCAACTTACCCCAGCCAGAATTAGCACTAAAGTGTCCGAGGTGTGATTCTTCCAACACCAAATTTTGCTACTACAATAACTACAGCCTTTCTCAACCACGACACTTTTGCAAAACTTGTCGACGATACTGGACTAGAGGGGGTGCCCTTAGAAATGTTCCTGTGGGAGGTGGGTGTAGGAGAAACAAGAAAAACAGAAGCCAAAGTAGCTCAAAGTCTGCAGCGTCTGGTGAAAGGCAAGTAGGTTCAAGATCAAACAACTCCACAGATGTAATATCCTCAGAGAATATTATTGGTCATTCGACTCATCAGCAATCAACTCAGCTTCCATTAATGATTCTACATAATCTGACTGAATCTGGTGCGGGGAATTTTAGGTTAAACTTTGGTGAAATTCAGGGTCAGATTGGAGGAACAAATGGTGCTAATGGACAGACCGACATGGGATTTCAGCTTGGAAGCAATCCAGGGATGAGTAGTGGCATTTTGTCAGCAGGAGAAACGCAACAATTAGGTTTGGATGATCCACCATCCACAGGCTTGTACCCATTTCACAGTAACAGTGTTGAACAATCATCTTCAGTAGTTGGTGAAACCCCCCTTCTTCGACCAATGAATCCAAGCTCAAGGGTTTCCCATTTGGCTAATGTGAAGATGGAACACAACGAGGGTTTGAGCTTAGCGAGGCCATTCTTTGCTCTACCCGAAAATAATCAGTTCTGGAGTGGCAATACGTGGACAGATTTGTCAGGTTTCAACGCTTCCTCCAGTAGCCACTTCTTATAATGCCTGCTTGGTTGGAGGAAACTGATCAGCGGGAGATGATAATAACACTTTATCTCTTGATATGAACACTAGTTAGCCACGATTGAGAGAAAGTAGCATGCATTCTCTGCCAAAC
Organism: Erythroxylum bequaertii; assembly: GCA_024520955.1. Lineage (NCBI taxonomy): Eukaryota > Viridiplantae > Streptophyta > Magnoliopsida > Malpighiales > Erythroxylaceae > Erythroxylum > Erythroxylum bequaertii. The sequence goes on from JANIJF010000008.1 coordinate 59,965,166, forward strand.
CAACATGATCTGGAAACTGTTTTCGTCCCCGGAATTGCAAGAGGTCTTAAACGAAGCACCTGGTTCCTTATAACAAAACCACCTTATGCTTTAGATATCTTTGTTTTATAGTTCGTTTGAGTTGTGTTTTCCGTCTGTATTGTATGGCTTGTTTAAGTGTGGCTAAGGTTGTTCTCATCTGACATGAAGATCTAGTATTCACATAATTTGTTTCCTTTCCTCATGCATCAATCAGTATCGCCATCACAAATATTTCATTGAGATCTTAATGAGCAGTGGGAAATGGTTAATGTATATGGTTCTTCACGAAGTAACTTTGCGTGATTAACAGCTTGGAACTTCTGCTGTATCGCCCTATACAAATTTGTCAATGAATTCAAGTGGCGAACCAATTAACTAGTTTGAGCTTATCGGCTGATCCATTCTAGAATTAGTGACAATGACAGCTGCTGCAGAACTCGCTGCTAGTCTCAGGAATACTTAGTGCTCATTTAGTCATTTAGTTGATACGATCAGTTCTTAGTCTCCTTAAACTCTATGAAGTTGAAATTATCATCACTGATGTCTAATGAAGTTTCTACTTTGTTATTCTTTTAGTTCAGTAGACTGGCAGAGAAAATGATGTTTTGTGAAGACCAGCATGGGAACACTCGCACATTTCCCATATTTTCCCTATTCCTCGATACGTTGCAAAACTAGCTGCCCAGAATGCTCCTTGTTGTCTCACATGCATACTGTAGAGGGGTGGGTTATCCGTATGGGAATGTACTTCCTTTCAGAGCCTTCACTCCCCTCCCCAAGAAATCTTCTTACCATGCTTGACGCTTCACTAGCGTACATTTTTAAATGATATCGTAATGATGTAGAAATGTCGACGCACTTATTTATATACATACATGTGCGTGATTCTTCATGTCCTTGCAGTGAATTGAGTGGGAGAGAAAAGTTTGAAGTAATCAGTGACAACAATCTAAGAAAACACCAACAGTCTCACTCCCCCTCAAAACCATGCAATTCCATTTTCGACCAAACCTAAGCGGGAGTGTTTTCTAGAAATTTCGTTACAAAAAATTATGAGAACTGAAAACTTTCTGGTCAAAAGAAGGGAAACCCTTTTGAACTATTGTTTTCAATTTGTTGAAGCCCTCTTTGTTTCTTTTTTCACATATCTGTCGCTTTCTCTCACAAAGAAATGATAAAACAAAAGGGTTCCTGAAATGCAAATCTACCAAAGCTGATGATTACAATTAACAAACCAACCGAGCAGGGCTTTCGTGTGTGGTCTCATAAATATAAAAAAAGAAGAGAAAGGAATTGATTATTTGCTTTATTAATGACCAAGACAGCCTCGCAGTAACGAATAAAGCAAAGCTAATCAGAACAGAAAGGCAAAGCAGCCATTGTCTCTCTCTCTCCCTTTCTTCATTATAGTGAGATGGTCATTGGACATGGAAAGTGAAACTGATAACAGTTAATTGGTGCAGAGAAGAGAGGAATGCGTATAGGTATAGTTATGCAAAATGGGGTAGCAATAAAGCAGAGAGAAGAATGACATAAAAAGAGGATCCGAGTGATAGCTCTTGCTTTCCTTTCCTTTGCATGTGTTGACATAAACACGAAGAAGAGCAATCAAAGGGCAAGCCTTGGAAATCCACGCTGTAATGTTTTGTTCATGTTTTTTCGTGACAACAAAGACTGACGTGGATCAAATGCTCTCCCTCTCTGTGCGTGAGTTTTTGCCTTCCACTTTTCCCTCCCTCAGCTTTCTTCCTCTTTTTGACCACCTCACTCTCTCTCTCTTGTCAGCTTCTAAATATAAGCCTAGGTACATTGATTGTCGATATCATTGAACCACAGAACTCGGTTTATCAAGGATCGACGTGATATATAACTAGATTTAATAGAATGTATATATATATATTATAGTAAGAAAAACATTAAGGAGTTTTTGTAAATAAATATCAACTTTAATAGTTAACCCGTCAATATTCTTTTTCATCATAAATGGTTTCAATTCATCCAATAATACTTTGACATCAAACAAAACATAAATAGTTTCACATATACAAATCTTTAGTCCCATTTCGAAATGATTTTATAAGTCGCTGGAAAGAAAACTTACAATTTATGTGTGTTGTAGCTGAAAATATAAATGCCATGGCATTTTCTTTATTATTATTATTATTATTATTATTATTATTATCTCTTTTTAATAAAATTTCTCTATTCATCTTTTCAATTGATCTCTTAATTATTTGAATTTCTTAATTTAAATTAATCTAAAAGGTTTTTAGATTTATGAGATTACTTTCAAATAAGGACTTATTTTGAGGTTTTGTTCCTTGGACATATATAACACTTAATAAGACTAACACAATTTAAACAATTAAAACTACATAATTATCATACATGTCAAATAATCTATACAACCAACATATAACAAGAGTTTATTATCGTATATTTGTTAGAAATATATGACATCTCAACTAATGAATTGATCATTAAATAAATATTTTGTGTTATATGCTAGGTCATATCTTATATTCTTGTTCTTTTATTTATCTCATTTATTTTATCACATTATAACTGTATTCAATTCTTCTAGTAAGAGACGATGGTTACTATTGAATGCGTTTTTTTTTAATGTGAATCACTAATGAAAATAACCTTTCTTTATTTTAAATTTCCTCAAGTGAATTTAATTTAGTTTATAGAATTGTCCCATAAAATCGCATCACACAGGACCTTTTAGTAACATTCTAAGTAACAAACTCAAATTTAAGCATTAAGGATTAAATAAAAGCTATAAGGGTATATTATGATGCTCATTTAACCTCTAGTGTCTCGTACAAATAGAGATCTTATGACTTATATTAATCCCCTTATATTTAATCATACATATGTTTGGTTTATTCAAACATACTTAACATTTAACTCGAGTTCACTTGTCTATTTTAAAATTCATCTTTATTTAGTAACTTAAAGACATATATAGTGACGATTGAATCACTCTAAACTAATTTCCTTTTATTTTATTATCTAAAATGACATTTATAATTTAAGCTTTTTGCTCTTAATTATTACCTAGATAACAAACTTTAAACTTGCCTCATTTCTGTTTATTATAAAAATTGAAGCAATATCCCATTATGAGAGGGCTAATCTTTTATTTGTTTGACTTATACTTAATTCACATTTAAAATATTTCACTTAGAGAAAATATAGTTTAGAATTACACATTAAATAATATTTATTACATAATAAATAATGTTGTCACATATATTGCATTTAGACATGACAATATAAGGAATAAACAAATATTTAGAATTGTTTATCAATAATTTGTTAATATCTATATTATCCTAGTGAATTCACATGCCTGCTTATGTATCTTGAGAATTTGGTTTTGTCATTAGGTCTGTCACTATATCACGTGGAGATATATACTTCATCTTTAATTTACCTTATGCAATTATATCTTTTATATAATTATGCTTTATATCTATATGCTTGGTTTTGAAATGAAATTTTGGATCTTTCATATATATGATTGTTATTAAACTATCATAGTTAATTAATATTAGATCAGTCCTTCCTTTAAAGACACCGGATGAACTAAGAAACATCTTAGCCAAATAACTTCTTGTAATGCAGCTAAAAATTCTATAAAATCATTTTGCATTGGAGCTAAAATAACGTAAATTTGATTCTTACTTTTTCATAATATTGCACTATTGTTAAGTAATAAAACAAATCCAAAGGTAGATTTTTTCTCATTCAAATATCCATCCCGATATACATCTATATAACCTGATATATGTAGGTCATTGCCTTAATAATAAAATGTGAAATCAATAGTACCTTTAAATACTTCAATTTTTTACTGCTTTCCAATGCACTTGACTTAGATATGACTGACATTTGCTTGCTACTCGAACAATATAACAACTATATGGTCTTGAATACATCATTACATATGTTAGGCTCCAAATTAAACTAAAATAGGGAGCATTCTTCATTTGTTCCCTTTTTCATGGTGTTGATGGAAAATAAATTTTAACTAAAAACTTCGCCTTTGGCAATAAGATTATCAATTGGCTTTTATTCTTGCATATGAAATCAATTAAGAATTTTTTGAATATATGTCCTTAATGAAAGAAGAAAGCCATTTTTTAATTTTCATAAAAAAACTCACAAGCATTACTTGTAATCAAAATATCATCCAAATATAAAGGTAAAATCACAAATTTATTTTTGGATCTTTTAATGTATACACAATAGTCTTTATCAATCAAATGAAAATTATACGAAATAATTACATTATAAAAAAAACATACCATTGTCTTAAGGATTGTTTCAAGTCATAAATCAATTTTAATAACCAACATGTTTTATATTCTTAGCCTATCATAATGAAACCTATAGTTGTTCCATATATGTTTCTTCTTCTAATTCTCCATTTAAAAGTTAGTCCTTATATCCTTTTGATGTAATTGAAGATCTAAACTAGCTTTATAGCCAAGATTAAATCGATTAAAGTAGACCTCACAACTGGTGAAAATGTATCTTCAAAATTAATTCTCTCATGTTATGCATATCCTTTAGCCATGAGGCATATCCTGTATCTTTTAATATTATTATCAGCTTTTCACTTTATTTTGAGAACCCATTTGTTTATAGTAATTTTTCCTCTATTAGGGAGATCAACTAAGTCCTATACTTAATTGGAGCTTAAAGAAGTCATTCCCTCATTCATTAATTTCACACATTCTTCTTTAACAAGAACAATGTGAGCCTTAGTTCTATTCCTTGGTTCACCTTCTTCTTATGGTAGAATCATGTGAATTTCCCTTTCTAGTTCAAAATAATATTAGGCAATTATTCCATAATTATTTTGATGTAAATGAGGTTTATAAGAACTATATTCCCTATTATTTCATTTACTCCCACTTGGATTAGATACAATAGGGATATTCTCACTAGGATGTAATATGAATTAGTCTTGAGTCAAATCTTCATTTTCTAGATTACTTCCATTTGAATAGAACATGTTGTGTAACGTAATCACCCTGGTCAAGAGTCTTATATAAAAATAGGTATTTTCATACTTCACCCCACTTTGGAGAGTGATTTTATAAAAATGTTACATCTTGTGATTCAAATTCTGTTACTCCTTCGTTACCTTATTTATCTATGAAATCATATCCTTTTAACTATTTAGAGTATCTAATATAGATATTTTTTTTCCTTATTGGACCTTGTTTCCTAGCTACATTTGCAAGAGAGATCACGAATTTAGGTAGCATATACCCATGGTTTTAGGCTTGCCATATCAAGTTTTCTACTTATCTATAACTTTATAAAGTGTTTGTAACAAATATTGTAGGCATTTGATTAAGTATATAAATGCTTATGGGCAATGCATCACCTAAATAAGTGAATAAATTTTCTTGGGCCATTATTAACCTAATCATTTCTAAAAGTGTTTTGTTTCATCTTTTTGTATCTATTTCATTGTAGGTTTTGACAAATAATTCACTCTCTCTCTATTCATCTTTTGTCACATAACATCTTGAACTTATTATATAAGTATTCTTGTCATTGATTAGTCTATTAAGATTTTATTTTCTTGTCTAATTAATTATACACCGAATTCGTACATTTTATGAAATAATTTAATTCTTCAAGTTTATGAGAAATTAAAAAGTAATGACCATATTAGTTATAGTCATCTATAAAAGTGATGAAATACATAACCCCATGTCTTTTCTCATATTCATTGGACAACAGTTATTTGAATTAATTGCAATGGATAAGAAACTCATGTTCCCTTTCAAAATGACTTTCTTACTTTACCATTTAGAAAATATTCATACAAAGGTAGATTTACTTAATTTAAATAACCTAAAAGGAATTCTTTAGCTGATTGATTTATTTGATTTTGACTAATATGACATAGTGTAGTATGCCATAAAGTTACACCATTTTTTAAATTATTAGATGATGTAAATAATGAATATCTCACTACAAGAAAAAAGGTTTTTATGATAGAAATTACCGACGAGAAATAAAACCTTTTCGTTGGGAAACAAATTTGGTGATGAAAATTATCGACGAAAAGAAACGTCAAAGAAATGATTGTTGGTAAATTTAACGACTGAAGCTTGTGTATTCGTCGATACCATTAGCGATGGAATTTTGGATTTTCGTCAGTAAGTTAAAGAAAATTTATCGATGGATTTAGAGAATTCCGTTGCTACTTTGTAGACAAAATCCTAATATTCTGTCGGTGAATTTGCCAACAGTAAATTGTATGTCTATCGCTAAAGTTACCGACAGATATATATATATTTTTGTCGGTGAATTTATTGACGGAAACATTAACCGTCGCCAAATTTTTATCGACGGAGTAATATATTCTGTCGGTAACTTATAGATGGATTTGTTTATTCTATCGCCAGCTAGCGATGGAATGGCATTTTCTGTCGGTAATGTACTGACAGAAGTTATTGTCCCATTGCTAATTAGCGACGGAATATTGTAGTTCATAAGGAAATTTAACTTCGATAAATTTCTACTCCCATTTCTCACTTCCTACCTGAGTTTTCTGTTCATAATCTTATGATTTTCTGTATATTTAATTTCTGTAAATAATATAACATTGATTGATAAAGATAAAGTAAATATTATCCTGATTGTTAATATAATAAAAAAATTAAAATGTACACGAATAGTAATCATTGCAATTAATTGTAAAATAAGAATTTATACAAAAACTTAAGTGTAGCAAAACTTCAAATACATTCACTTATAAAGGTGGTGAAGGTGGATGCTCTGACTGCTGCGATAAGGTATTGTCCCTCCCTTTCAACTGATCCATCTCATTACGGAGTTGGCCTATGTACTCCATCAACTGTTACAATTGAGTTGCCAGGCTCTCTACTATTATCTCAAGCTAGAGGACTCTCTCATTTGATGTGGACCGCCTACTATGTTGGATCCCGTTTCCGGAACCCAACTCTCTTGACTATCATACTGTCGCACTTAAGCATAGTTCCTTGCTTATCACAATTTCTCATGTATTTTTTTTTCACTAACACATCTCAACCTCATCCATACATAAATCATGATTCATTAACATCAAAAGTATACATTTCTAATCCCATATACATCGATGCCTTAAATCTGAAATACATAAATCACTTGAACTATAAATCCTTAAAAATCAACTAAACCTTGCAATTTACAAAAGTAGCTCAATATAACATAAACAACTCGGGAGTGATGCCCTGATTCGCTTCACTCCATCTCTTGCACAAATACCTGAAGGTGGGGAAAGAGGAGGGGGTGAGCTTGGAAGCTCGTGGGTAACAGGCTTATAACGGATAAATAAGCAAAACATTTACAAAATTCATT
>JANIJF010000008.1:60602278-60615505 GCA_024520955.1 Erythroxylum bequaertii
AAATAGTAAAATAAAAAATTCAAAGTTGAGAGATGTCGACACGACAGTTTTATCCTGGTTTACCCCAAACCGTGGGCTACGTCCAATCCTCAGATATCTTTATTAGATTTCACTATCTCTTAAAACGTTACAAGTATTCTTTTGAATTCGAGCCTCTTCAGGTCTCTTACAGCAAGTATTCTTTCACTCTTGGCCTCTTCAAGCTACCTGCTCTTCTTTCAACTGAAAGATAGTTTGAGCTTTGTTACAGAATATAACTATAAGTTTTTGCACAATAATTCTCTCAAAAATTGCTAAGCTTTTTAATAAGTTTGATCTTAAAAATATTAACGATTATTAAAATGAAATTTGTTTTAATGATATTAATATTAATCATAATGAGCTTGATAAGAATTTAAATGATAATAAATAATATTAACGATTATTAAAATGACATTTGTTTTAATGATATTAATATTAATCATAATGAGCGTGATAAGAATTTAAATGATAATAAAGAATGAAGTATAAAGAAGGAGAAGGATGAAAGAAGGAAGAGAGAACTAAAGACCATGTGGGATGATACAAGAGATTTTAAAAGTAAAGTATCAAATGATAAGATGACTCATATGTGATCTATGACATATAATAATGAGATATCCTCTAGTTTAAACTCTCTTAATGTTAATATTATAATGATAATAATGAAAATTCGTTTTGTAAAAACTTGTTTAATGCCTAGAAATCATGAGCTTGAAAAGAAAGAAAATATCTTCCAAGTATAATGAGGTTCAAAAAATCTAAGTGCATGCTTGAATGAAAATGAAAAATCAAATTATGATATGTATGATATAATATAATTTAGAAGTGTGGTTATTGTTAATGATAAAGTGGATGGATTGTTTTACAACAATGATACATTGATAAAGGAGATCAATGTACCTAAAGAATCATTATCTAAATTCACTCTAAGAAGTGAAAAATTGAATAGCATGCTTGGAGCCTAAAGAACTCAAATAATAGGCATAAAATTGGCTACATTTTTTGGAAGTACGTCAGTTAATGCCAAGAAAAAATTCTAAAGGGAAATCATATTTACAATGATGATCCATTGCCTAAGTCATCATATAAGCATATATAATTCAATTATTGAATTGAAAATTTTAATACTTGTACAATATCTTCTAGTGCTCAAGGAAAAAATAAATCCCATACATTTATGTATGGTTCACATTCTAAATCTAAAAGATATGGTTCACAAGGAAAAAATAAGCATAATTTTCATACAATTTAACATTAAAAGAGAATACAATATTCTTCTCGTTCATTTAAGTTCTTTAGGCTCCAAGTATACATGGCAATTTAGCACAAGCCCAGCTGAAAGTTAACATGCCCAGCCTAGTTTGATTGAGCTTTGGGTTGAGCTTGAGCTTTTTTTCTAAAATTTTAGGGCTTTAGACTGGGCTCACTAGAATAGTGCTTTAGGCTGCCGACGCTTGATCGAGCACAAACTCAAGCTTGGGTGGGCTCGAATTGACCTAGCCAATTGCTAACCATTGGTCTAAGCATGCTATTCAAAATATGCCTATCACTTGAGTTCTTTAGGCTTCAAGCTGGCTATTCAAAATATGCCTAAAAAATGGGGCCTAAAGAACTCATATGAATGAGAAAAACTGATTTGAAAATATTCCTCTTTATCATCAAAATAGTATAAAACAAGCTCATTATCACCCTAGGCCTTATGAGAAACAAAGAACTGCCACATTTGCTCAAAACCACTATAGGCCATATTTATACCAAAAGAGCATGTCATATTCTAAACCATTTCTTAGGGCTTATATGGGGTGTCACTTTTATGGTGATTATGAACATATTCATATAAATTGCTCTTTAAGAAAATTATTGTTAAGAAAATTAAAATATATATGGGTCGAAAAATGTTTAAGCATTAATCTTCGAGGACCCAATTTTATGTGGTACCTAGAACATATTGATTTATTTAATTTATAGGTCAATATCAAGTTATATAAAATGAATACCAACAATTGGTCTAACCTCCATCAATGTCAAATAAGGAACAACACTGGTATCTCTAACAATTAATTTTAAAAGAAAATCACCAATGGCCCTCATATGATCCAATTAAGGAAGTTGATATCACAAGACCAATTGTTGAGCCAAAAAAGGAAGAAAAGGAGTATGAACTCATTCTTATATTGATAACATTTGAGCATATTGACTTGAAATACATATTTAAGGGAAGAAATGATTGTTACATATACATAGGTGGAGAAAGATAGATCGATCTTTAAAACTGATGTATGAGAATTATAATAATGCTATTTGATTTTATAAACACTTTGCATGTAATATTTGCCTACATGATAAAATTTTGAAAAATGGAAGGGAAGTTATTTATTTTTTCCTTGCTTATGAATTTGTATATCATATACCTTTTTTAATATTGACAAAGGGATAAAGAATGATGATATTAAAACTTGATCATTTGATGATGCATAAATTAAGGGGGATTTTGAATTATATATTGCTTTAGCAAGGGGGAGCTTACTCATTCTAATTTAAATTAAGGGTGATTTTGAATTATATATTGCTTTAGTATGGGGGAGCTTACTCATTCTAATTTATTTTCCCAATACCATTAAATGTTTTTATATCATAAAAAATAGGAGACTATTAGATTAAGTGAGGTTATAATGTATAGTTTTGATGACTTTAAATATATTATTGCTAATTTTTTAAATCCTTGGTGATATTTGTAAGTTAATATGTGAAATTAATAGGCTATGTTTACCATATTTACAGAGAAAGACTCTCCCTTCTCTCTAATATGGGAGAAACTCTATCCATATACTTTAGTCTCGTTTATCTTGCCATGTTCCTTTGCTCAACTACTTTATTCTCTAGTGCATTTATTGGTTTATCCGTAAGCATTTGGTATCACTTCCTTATTGTCTGGCCCTAAGAAGAACTTTAACTGAAAGGACTTTTTTGTCTATTCCTTAAACTTTTTTCCTACTTTATTATATTGTACCGTTTAAATAACAACCTTTTAAAACTTTACTATCACTCTTTGTTTTTTTCCTCTTTTAGTTTATAGAAGCTAGCTCTTTGATCTTTGGTCAAATAACTCCTAATGTTATTACTTTTCTATCCTTGCCATCCCATCTCCCCTAACCTTTTGCTATATTCATCACCTGAGATTCCTATTTCTTTTTCTCCTGTTGCTATCCCTAACATTTAACAAAAAGAAACCTTAGTATCTCAAACCACATACCTTTAAAATAACCTATTATAAATCCTCGTCTCAATTGGAAAAATATGGTAGGAGAGAGCTCTAATTTATCCATGCAATAGTTCCCCTTTTTAATTCAAACGGTCACACCATTGTTGCCTATAAAATTGAAGTTCTGAAAGTAGAAGTTAAAAGTTAGAGATCAACACTAGTAGGCTTCTTCTTGGGTAAACGTCCCCCATTTCCTTTAATGAATAATTGGGCTTTAAGGAGAGGGTTAGGTGAAGTATTGCCTCTTAAGAGAACCTTATCCTCTTTAAGTTCTCAACATATTCTAGAGCTAATGAAATTTTAGAAGCAAACTCCTAACATCTCCAAAATTCTCCTTTATTCCTACAACCCTAGAAACCTTATATTTTCTAGGAAAATGTCACACATGAGAATGTCCCTAAATGATTAACATCTATAGTGTGCCACTTAAGTACTTGTTAATAAAAGGGTTCAGTTTATTGGCAAGTTACATTGGTAAACCCATATGTATGGATGAAACTATTGCTTTGATAAAAAATTTGGGTACATCAGATAATATATAAGTGTTAATATGGATAAGGATTTACCTAATTCCATTCCCCTTATGAGACTAGGGAAAGACAAAACCTTTCTTAAAGATTCTGTTCAAGTGTCCTATCAATGAAAACCATTGCTAAAGCTTTAAAGGAAACAATATTAAGCAACTAGGAGAAATAATGGGGTTGTCGATTTATATAATTTACATCCTACTCCAAAGGAAAGCGTAAATGAGAAAGAAGGGACTCTAGAGGAAGCAAATGTTTCTATAGTAAATATTGATAGTATTGTTCAGGTACAAACCATAAGGAGGAAACAAATGGTTTAATTACTATAATTATGACTTCTGATGCACCTAAAGTTAACACAATAAGATTTTCACAAGATGAGGTTTAAGTAGATGTAATAAACTAACTATACTCCATATAGATGCCCCATAAACCCTTTATGAGTGTGGAAGCTAGTGAGATGAGTATTAAGGAATTTAAGATTGATAGTGGAAGGAAGTCAAGTTAAAGGAACTTATTTAAGGGATAAAAATCCAAAAATCCCCTAAGATGTCCATAATTTTGTAGAATATGAAAGCATAAATTCCCTAAAAAAATAGTTATTAAGAGACTTTATTTTGGAAAATAAGTCTACTCTTATAGGCATTTTGGAGCCTACATTTAATAAGGAAAACTTTTTGAAGCTAAAATTTTTAGGCAACTATTGCCCTTTTTTGTCAAACCACCAACAACATCATTATGGTCATATAGTAATAAATTTTGATTCTATAGTAGTTAAGGTTGATATGATATGTGATCAACTCATGCATATTTTAGTGACTTTCCTTTAAGAGAACATAAGGGTAGCTGTCTCTTATATGTATGGCTCTAAATTTGTTTCTCAAAGGAATTTACTATAGGATAATCTTCAAAGTATAAACTCCACAAATCAATAAGCTTAGTTGATTCTAGGGGATTTTAATAGCAATATCTATATATTAGAAGTAGAGGGGAATGTTTGTTTGAGAAATTTCTTAAGTGACTTTAGAGAGTGTGTTGAAAAATTGTAAGTAATTGACTTGAAGTTTGAGGGATGTTTGTTTACTTAGAGCAACAAGCAAACAATAAGATGACACTTAAGAAAGAGGCTAAATAAGGCATTTGTGAATGAAAGGTGGCTCTCTAGATTCCAAAGTAAAACTATCCTTTTAAATCCTTTATTCTTGGATCATTCCCCTATAATATCCAAGACATATTCACTAAGTGTAAGAGAAAATTTCCCTTCATATTTAATAAAATTCTTACATGGGAAGAGGGGTTTAATGCGGCTATTTTACGAGGTATGTCTTATACTACTCATGGTTACAAAGCTTCTTTGTGTTTTCAAAAGCTAGGCCTAATTAAAGAGGAACTTAAAGTGCTAAATTCTAAAAGAAGTAGAAGCACCTTTTTAAATGTATCAACTACTAATGATAAGCTACTAAAGATTTAAAAGAAGGTTTATAAGCACCTTGGAAATCCTCTTTGGTTAAATAAGGGAAAGATAACATCAGGTTCCTTCACCAAAACCCTTTTTTAGTAATTGTATAATGGAAAAGACAAACTTTAAAATAATTTATTCCTGAAATAATCGTAGTCATGTTTTAGTTACTTCTTAATTATTTATTAAGAATGAGGCTTACTCATTCTTCAAGAATTCACTAGGCTCCTACTTTAAGTAACTCCTCTTTACAAATCCTTAGCTCTTTCATCAGTAACTAATTTTGTAAAGAAGAATTAGAAGGGTTGGTTAGGCACTCTTTTTAATGACTATGATATTGCACAGTTATGTTGAATTGAACCTTGAGAAGGCCCCTAGTCCTAATGGAATAAATATATGCTTTTTTAGAAAGCATGACCCCTAGTAAAGAACATGGTGATTGATGGTTGATACTAATAAAGATCAAGAAGACGTTTGTAAGCCTCATTCCTAGGGTTCCCAACCTAAGCTCTTTAGGTAAGTATAGAACAATCTCTTATTGTAACTTTTTATACAAGATTTTCTCTAAATTATTAGGAAGAGATCGAAGAGTGTGCTAAACCCTATTATCAATGCTTCTCAAGGTGTTTTTATAGAAGAAAGATTAATTAGAGATAATGTGCTATTGGTTCAAGAATTATCCAAGGGTTATTCTAAAAGGAGTTCCCCTAGAAATTGTGCATTGAATTTGATTTCCATTATGCATATGATTCAATTAATTGATAGTTCATTGCAAGTTCTTGAGGTGTTTATTTTTGTAAAGAAATTCAGAAATTGGATTAGATTATATGTCTCAACAACTTCATTTTCACTTTTAATCAATAGAGAACTAACTCATTTTTCAAGAAAGGTAGGGGTCTGAGGGAAAGAGACTCCATCTCTCTACACTTGTATTTTATACATGAAAACACTCTCTAGACTAATGGTGCATAACATTAAACTAGATCCATTTTTCAAATTTCATATAAATGCAAGAAGCTACGTCTGTTCAATGTTGCTTTTACTAATGATTTAATATATTTTTTTCGCGAGCATATGATATATCTATAAGTATCCTTATGAAATATTTTCATAATTTTGAGGAGCTTTAAAATTTTGAAATTAACATAAATAAAAGCTATATATTAATTTTTACTTTTTTTTCGAGAGCATATGATATATCTATAAGTATCCTTATGAAATATTTTCATAATTTTAAGGAACTTTAAAATTTTGAAATTAACAAAAATAAAAGCTATATATTCATTTTTGCTAGTGATCACGATATAGATTGGTGACTCTTAACTATCTCTAGGCTTTAAGTGAGGGGTCCCCCATTTGTGTATCTTGGTTTACCCATATCCACCAAAAGGTTCAACAATGAGAGTATCTACCTTTAATTGAGAAGATTCAAAATAGACTTAGTAATTAGTGCAATAAAGTTTTATCTTATACAAGAGCTCCAATTGATTAAATTATATTAAATTCTCTCTCTATATATTGTTCTTCACACTTTTTGCTATCTAGGGGTATAAGAAAAACAATAGAGAAGTTTCTAAGAAGGTTTTTATAGGCTAGGGGTCATGGTGGAAGGTAAAATGCAAAGTTCATTTAGAAGGAAGTTAGCAAACCAATGATAGAATAGGGATTGGGATTTCACCAATCAACATGAAAAAAAAGTCTTTATGGGAAGGAAACTATAGAGGTTACTAGTGCGCAAAGACTCACTATAGGTTAGATAGGTTCACTCTTATTTCTGAAAAAGAAAATGTTTGTGAGAAATCAATAATAGGCCCTCTTTCTTTTGGCTCCTTTCTTAAATGTTGAAGTTTTGGGGGATTTTGTCAGAAACACATCAAGTACATTATAGGAAATGGTGAAGTAACTTCTTTTGAATTTAATTGGAGTAAGGTATGAGCTCTACACAACACTCAAGTAATGCCTAGAACCTTGATAATTCCTTAAACTGCTATAAGGTGAAAGTATAACAATTCCATCTATTAGGCAAATATTCCTACTGAGCTTGAACACATTTTATAGAGGTATAATCCTAACTCTAAGAGGGATGACTGTTATATTTGGTTTGAAACTCATCTAGAATGAGAAATTCTCAGTGTTAAGGTAGAAAAACAGGCTTGGTGCAAAGTTGTATGGAGTAAGAAACTGTTGCCTGAGGTTTCTTTTTTCATATGGTTGGTTGTTAGGAACAAAATAACTATTTTAGACAGGTTAGGTTATCTCAAACTCAATATTAATTGATAATTTTGTAAAGAGAGCATTAAATATCTTAAGCATCTCTTTTATAATTATAACTTCACCTATGATATCTAGAAATTTGTCCTGGATCTATTTCATATTAACAACTTCAGTCTCAACTACTTGGAGTTCTTAACTTAGTTGCAATTGAATAGAATCATCTCCTTAAAGGATAAGAAAAATTTTTATTTTATTTTTTGGATTATGCCTCTATAGTACTTAGAATGAAAGAAATGATAAATGCTCCGAGGGTATGGAAAGCCCCAAGGAATGAATCCAAATTGTAACTCACTCAATGGATTAAGGAACAACTTATATTAAAAAAAAGACCAAAATTTGCAATTAGTTGATTACTTCCCCATGGAGATTGGATTTGGATTTAGGGTAAAAAGATACCATGTTTAAAAGAGTTCATCACTCCTTAAAGTCAACAATAAGTCAAATTATGATGGTATGATATGATAATTTGGTGAAAAACGGTTGAGGTTGATGTGTCTAAGTGTCCCCTTAATGCTAAAGAATGGTTACTAATGTATGATGTATTATCATATGTTGTAGTTGGAATGTATAGTTAGGAAGCATGCTTTTGTGCTTTTCAAGTAAAAGGTGAAGTTTTAGAATTTGAAGTCCATCTTTTCAATTGCATTGGATTTAATAGCTTTGTAATGTTCCCTTAATAGAATGCTTCAATGTCTTCACTTTTTTTAGAAAAAGTTATTATGTGAAAAGTTAAATTTAATGGAAGATTAAAGTGAGAAAATAAGCGAATTAAATCAATTGATAAATCAAAAGATGAAAAAAATGGGAAAAATATAGAACACATACAATTTAAGTGAAGAACTAAAAATAAAATGGAATCAAGCACATCAATATTTTAAGAAAGTCATTATAATCCTTATTATAGCCTTAACTCGGTCCTTTAAATGAATTACAAGTTCAATCATTGCATGATCATTTGTACTTAGGGTATATTGCATATACTTTGTTATAATTTAGAGGAAATTTAAGAAGGTTTTAGATAATGATGCATAAAAATACTTTTAAGGAACTTTTGAAATAGTTTTGAATCAAGTTTTTATCAAAGAAACATATTTTAATCTTTAAAAGCACTTGAGAAGTTTTGAAAAACTTATTTTAGGAGTTTTTCCCTAAAAGATTTTTTTTTGAAAAATGAACAATATGTATTATAGATGAAACTATGACTTCATTACAATGAGTTTTAAGCTATTTGCCTGCCTTCATATTGATATTGAGTAAAAAACAATCTAAGAAGAATGGCAGTACATATGTAGTTGATAAGTAACAAAAACAAAAAGGCTATAAACTCCATCTACACTTTATTTCTATGGAAAGGTGACGTTATGCATTGTGAGCATATATACATACTCTGATCTGATTGATAATTTGATATGCAATTTGATATGGCTCTTGTTTCAAGTCAGTGAATCTCCTGCTGTTTCTTCTCGCCAAATGTTGTAGATGGTGATGGTAAAGACTGCTTTGAAAAGAATGGAATTAGTGATGCCTTTCCGTGATTTTCTATTAACCCAATTCAATGCCTATTCCTAATTGTAGCAACCATTATTATGAAGTAGTAGATGTAGTATTTTGATCCAAACAGCCTTGGAGAATCTGCATAGAAAGAAAAGATGTTCTCTATCCTCCACAACCATGTTACAAAAGAGACATGTATGATCAACGCTACCTTTCCATTGACTTATGCTTTTCAACCTATTCTTGATTGCTAGCTAAGTGATAAATGAGGCCTTGGGGAAAAGGGTATTCCTCCATAAGAGATTAAACCAAAGGATTACAGTATGATAGTTGACAAATAATTTATGACAAGAATGATTAGAATACTTACTATTTAAGTTGATCCCCTAGATGATGAAATCTTCGTTCTCTACCTCATTTAGTGGAGGTAAGTAGTCTATAAGAGAGTCCTGAAATTGCTGTACCATGCATCATTCACAATCAGGTATGAAATTTTGAGATTTAGTGGCATTCTATTCCTTAACTGCTGAAATTTAAATAGTTGAATAAGAGGACTGATAGGAAGCCAGTTATCAAAACAAATCCATATCTTTTTGCCATTGCTAATTTTGTGTTCAATGCAAGGATAGATAACATCCCTCAACTTCATCATCTGCTTAAGAATCCAAGAGCCCTCCTTTGCAAAATTAGCTGGCCAAAAGTGAATATTCTTCAAGTAATACTCATGTATCCATTTAATCCATAAGGCTTTCTGATCAATATATAATCTTTATAGCCTTTTACATATTAAGACATTTTGCATAACTGAAATGGAGATGATTCCAAGGCCTCCATGCTTTTTAGGAATAGTAACTTCACACCATTTAATTCGAGCATTCTTATAATTATCAAGTTTACCTAACCATAAGAATGTTTTATTATTCAATCCATCTCTTTTATAGCTTTCCTTGGCAAAACAATATATGCAGTCCAATGAATATGCAAACTTTTGAGAATAGAAATAATGACAGTGAGCTGAGTAGCATAAGAAAGAAATATGTTTTGCCATGCCATCACCATGGATTTTAGTCTATTAATGATAAATGCATAGTTAGAAAACTTTGGCTTAGAAATAGGAACTCTTAGATAGCAGAAGAGAGTAGGGAGAGTGCTCATACTAGTAATTCTCTATATTTTATCAATATTCCACACATCAAGAGAAGGATAGAGGTTGCTCTTAGTAGGATTATATTTTAAGCTGGACCATGTAGAAATAAATCCAGAATTTGCATCGATATGTTAACAGAATGGCCTTCAGCTCCACAAAATAGATTCAAGTCTTCAACATACATGAGATATGTAAGAATAATATCCCTACTTTTATGATAAATTTTGAACCTTCCATTGCAAGGTATAAGTTTGTTTATAAACTTGGAGAAACCCTCCATAAGAAGAGTGAACAAGTATGGGTATAAAAGATCACCTTGTCAAATTCCGTTAGGTGTTTTAAAAGGCTTTGTAGGGATGCAATTAACAACCACACTGAAAGTTATAGTCTGTATACATGTCATAATCCACTCAATAAAAGTTGAAGGAAGGTGCAAAGCTTGAAGACATTGCTAAATGAATTGCCAACTAATGGTATCAAAAGCTTTAAAGAAGTCTATCTTTATTAGGAAATTATTGAGTTTTTTAACCAAAATTGTAGTCCTTCAGTAGTTCTTGGATCAGAAGAATATTATCCCCAATATATATGTCAAAGAGAAAAACAACTTGTGTTGTGCTAACAATGTCAGAAATAGCCAACTTGAGTCTTTCTGTAAGGAGCTTAGATATCACCTTATAGATTGTATTACAGCAGGAGATAGGATGGAAATCACTCATAATACGAGGTTATTGTTTCTTTAGATTCATGCAGATGTATGATTGATTTCTTGACGCAATTTTTGAAGAATTAAAAAAAATTCTAGAACAACCTTAGTAAAGAGCTTACTAGTGATTTCCCAAGTATGTTGGAAGAACATAATAGTAAAACCATTAGATCCAGGGGATTTTGAAGGATGTAAGTTAAAGAGGATTCTTTTAACATCATGTTCAGTTATAGGAGAGATCAAAAAGTCCTTTATTCCTGGATCAACACTGCAATCAAAGAACCTTAGCACATTAGGACTTAATGTTATAGAATATGCATTTCCCATCAGTGCAATGAAGTAACTATTGGTTAACTCCAGTAAGGAATTCTAGTCAAAATGAGCTTTTCATTAATCATTATGAAGCATGAAGATCTTAATGATATTTCTTCTAGCTAGCAAGGATGAATGAAAACTTTGGTACTGAAGTCACCTTCCTTCAACTAGTTGAGTCGAGCTTTCTGCATCGGGAATGAATTATGAAATATGAGAGCTTCCTGATATTCTTGAAGGCATGTCACTTCTGCCTATCTAAATACAAAATTATAAGTAGACTTATAACAAGTTTCTTTTGCACGATTGAGCTTCTCTTTAAGAGTTTGAAGATTTGGAATTCTTCCAATCATAAAATTCTTAAAAGCAGCTTTCACTAGTCGTAGCTTGAGCATTAGTTGATAGGAGTTAAAACCTATTACTTCATAATTCCAATAACTGCTAACAACTTCTTAAAAACCATCCATACCAGTGATAGCATTGAAAAATCTGAAGGGGGCTTTCGTTGTTCTAGATTCAGTGAGCCTCTGGATCAATATAAAAGAGTGGTCTGACATTAGGTTTTTGTCAAAATGTATAAAAGAATGCAGAAATTGGGTCAGCCATTCAGATTTCACAAGTGATCTATCTAATTTCTTCCTAATAGGAAGGCTGCCTTGTTGATTATTAAACTAGGTAAGTAGCCTTCCAGTAGAGTTGAGGTTTACCAAATCCATCTTATTAAAAAATTGGAGTGTTCTTTTATCATACCTAGATGGTGTCTTCTCACCCCTTCAATTTCATTCAAGTTGAGGGAGCAGTTGAAGTCCCCTACTATAAGACATGGAGAGCGAATTCTGAGCTGGAGATTCTGTAGATTCATCCACAATTTATCCTTTTAAAAGCTAAGGTTGGAGCATACACTAGGGAAATATCAAACTCATCATTCAAATTTTGCATCCGATAGTGAAGATCTATAAGTGATCTGATTCTTCAATAGCTTATTCCTTAACTAAGTCAATACTATAAAGACAAATAATCTTGCCATTATAATGTGAGCTTTGATTAGAGAAAAGCTCCCAATTAGCACCCAAAAAGCGTTAACCAAAAATTGTAAGAGGATTTTTTATTTTGGTTTCAAGAAGACCAATTAAAACATGTTTCTTGTCCCTCACTACCTCTTTTACCATTTACTTTTTTAGAGGGTCATTCAAGCCTCTAGTATTCCAAATAGGGATGTTAATTGAATTGACATATGTGTTATTGATCATAGGTCTTTGACTGAATTGGCTTATATGTTATTTATCATTGGTCATTCTTATGTTAAAATTGCATTGGACTTATTGTTTTAGGAATGGAATTGCATAGTTTAAGTGTAGGTTACCTTTTAAGTTATTTGTTATTATGTTAGATTTAAATTAGCATTGAGTTTGTTTGGATGTTGAGTTCATTATTGGTTATTAGTCTAATTTGAGTTAGAATCATTCTTATTTTTTCAATTATTTTATTTTAGTTTGTCAATTGAGTTCCAATGTCAATTTAGTTGCAATAAGATAACATGGTTGACATGCCTGTTATTTTATTGGCTAATATTCTCCCCCTTCAGACTGTATATCAATTATAATGAGATGAACAGAGGCTCTAGCATATTATAGTTAGGAAAAAGAACAACCTTAACAGAAAAAGCATAGAGATGCTTCTTCTACCTCGAGGGAGGTAACTCATGGGGAGCTCGAGCTTCAAAACCTGCTTATTAAGGATATCTGAGCCAATGTGCTACCCATGGAATAGCTTGATTGTCCATTCCAGCAATTTACAACTAAGCTTGAGTTTAAGCAATAGCAAACTCTTCAATTGAAGAAATTTGAGTCGCTTCAATTTATCGATTGGATAGCGTTGAGAGAGCTAGCTTTAGAGAAAATAGTGTAAAGAATGTTTGACTTTGATGGCTGGTTAGAATTCGTCGTGATCCAAATGATGGGTGTCGAATCCACCAAAAATAATTCCCAAACACCAAACGAATATAAATTGCGCACAGTGGTAAATGGGGTC
>JANIJF010000008.1:60774413-60786495 GCA_024520955.1 Erythroxylum bequaertii
TTATTTACTTGATTAATTCAAAAATATTAGCCCTTAGGTCTCATTCGAGAGAGAATGTGGATAAGGAAAGACCCCTCCCTACACGTCAAGAAGAAAACCTAGAGGTGAGTTTGCGACAAAAATATGAAGGCGACGTATTGTTGATGTTGTGTGTGTGAAGTGTGAAAGAAAAATAAAAGAAAGGAAGTTGGCTGCGTAATTGGTGTTTTCTTTCTATTGTTTTTTGTTTAACACAAGGTTAAAGTAGCTCACGAAAAACTCCAGAATGTGTGAAGCTCACTTGCTTGATTTATGATAAAAGTTTATTAAAAATATGCAAGTGGAGTAGAAACGTTGGGCAGTGTGTATAGCAACGTGATACGTGCGTGAGTTTCTAAAGGAGGAGGTTTTTTATGTGTTTAAAGGAAAATTCTGGATGCTGTTAAGTTGAATATTATCTTTGGTGAAGTGGGGATTGGTTATTACTTGAAGCAACACTGTGACTTATTTTTGTGAAGAAAGAATCAACTATGGAGAAGGTTTTCAACTGAGTTATTTTTTAGAAGACAAATTCATAGGGAAGTCTTCTTTGTCTCAAGTATTTTTGTTATTTAATTTTTAGTTGATTAAATACTTAAGCTATTTTTATTTATTATTATTTTGAGTGAAAGTAGTTAGACAAATCCTCTGACGAGATTAATACGAGACGATCGTACTATTGGGTGTGAAATTCTTTCATAGGAAGTGAGGTTGAGTGATAGTATCAAGGGTTAAGTGGTGTCGGCTCAGTAAGGCCTTAGGTAAAACTATTGTACTTCTGTGAAAGTGATTAAGCTGAGTGAGGGCCTCGCAGATGTAGGCAAGGTGTGCCAAATAGTGTTACCAAATTTCTGATGTTTTTGTTATTTCGGTTTTGCTTGTTTTTATATTTTATTAGCGCCAAGGAAATTTGCAAAATAATTAACCCCTTCAATTTTTCAATAGCGAATACCAAAAGCTAAAGTAGTGTAATTTTCGGATACAGTACTTTAACCTAAACCTTGAAAAGCTTAAGCGCATAAGTTGCGTTTCAGCAATTAAATATTTAGCAAACCATGGACTACTAGACCTGATGCCAATCGGAAGAATGTCAAATGCAAAACATCGTGAGTAAACAACGACTTTGTTTGACACGCTTTAGTGTTTTGTCAAAACGATTCGGTTAACGTAATTATCAAAAGTCAAATAAAAACATCTGTCTAAAATGTCAAAACAAACATCTCCCCTCACCCGTTGATTTCTTTTTCTCTGATTGTTTCAGGACATTTTGGCAAATTACAAAAGGATTTCAAAGCCTCCATTGTCCGCTCCTTCTGTCTTTAAAAATCTTCTTTGAATGAAACAAAAAGAATGTCGATGTCGATTAGTCCTTATTTTAATTAAGTAGGAGAAGGTAAGTTGGTTTGTAAGTTCACGGAAGTAGAATAATTGTGAAAGAAGAAAAGGATATTTTTTAAGAGTGAAATGCCAGCCATAGAGCGAACACAATCCAGATAGTTTGACCCAAAGGAATGAATAGCCACCATAGTCACTGTCATGAGCTATCAGCAGCACCACCACCACTAGCATCCACCTCCGTCACCATACTTGATAACCCACTAGCAAAATAGTCGCCACTGTTCACAGTTGTTGTCAAAGTTCTAATGACATCCATACTGGCCGTATGGTAATTTTGTAATTGCAAGATTTCATTCGTTTCCAGTGTACAAGTTCCACTCAGTTATTGTTATACTTAATTATTTCATCCAAAAGTTGCTAAAAATAAAGATTTCTTATCGACGAATCAAAGGGAAATTACTCAAGAATGTGGTGTTGGTGTGCTTAATACTCAGTTTCAAACCGACTTTTCCCTGAAAATTCTTGATCATTGTTGATATTGACTAGCAAGTAAAGGAGATAGAAGATTCGTCTAGAGAATATGCAGATGGGATTATCAATAGTGGGTGGTCGAGAAACAACAGTAAAAGGAATGAGAACAACTCTTATGTTATAAAACTCGGATCAACTAGGTATGGCTTTGGCAACGGCCCGTTTAACTGGATCAACTATAGATCATGGTGTAGGGTGTCAAGATTGTTTTGGGTGTTAAGGACAAGTTAGGGTTTGATTGTGATGATGTGTTTATCTGATTAAAAAAAATGCTAAAGCTAACCAGGCAAGTGCACCTATTATTCTTATATTATAACTTAGGTGAATATTAATGTTGATCCCACGTTAATTATAAGTATTAATACTAACTATTATCCTATCTAACAAAACAAATGATTGAATTAAATGAAATAATTAACTAAACTACTCTAAAATACCAAACTAAGATAGTAAAACAAGACTAAAGAAACCAATAGATAAATAAGATTTGGATAAGAATCCTTTAAAACTTTTACATGCTTAAATTTATGTTGATTTAACGATTGACCATAGTTTTTTTGGATTGGTAGAAATTCTAAAGTTGCAATAATATTCTTTCTTAAGACCTACATCTCTTATCCTTGAATTGATTGATTGAAACCTCTTTCCAATAAAAAAATCCGTAAGAATGCATTAACTTGATATGTTAATTTCTACCATAGATTTGAAGCTAACTTAAAAGGTTTATATGGTTCTATCTTTAAAATTCCATATGACTCTTATTATTCATGTGATGATCTATTTATACATATGAGCCTATATCTAAAATTGAGTCCAACATTAGCATATTTCAATTTAATATAAGATATAATCATGAATAATTTACAAAATAACATAGATCCCTCGTTAAATTCAGAAATCAATCTAAAAAAATAGTTATAAGGTTTATCCTATCTAGATCTATCCAAATTCTAATTCTCATCAATTATTGAAATCCCAATGTTGTTTAGTTAAATCTTGATGGCATCCCCTTTTGTTCTCAAAATTGTCTTCGTTCTTATCATAACAGTCTCTAGTTCGACCCTTATTAACTACTATCTACTCTTTTTTTCCTCACAAAATCCTAAAAAATTCCAAGATTGTCTAAAATTCGTGCTAAAAGTATAACCTAATAAGAGCTTATCAAATTCTTCCATACTTAAACATTTGCTTATCCTCAAATAAATCAACTTTATCACTTTTAACTTAAATAGGTGGCAATTCTAAGAAAGAATTTACCAAATTATTTCTATCAATAATTTAATTGATAGAAATACTCAGTTTCAAACCAACTTTTCCCTGAAAATTCTTGATCATTGTTGATATTGACTAGCAAGTAAAGGAGATAGAAGACATTCCATTATTTATTTAATTGATAAGTTCATCAATTACTAGGTATTTTAGCTATTTGCATCAAGCTATAACTCAATTTCATTTAACTTCACAATTCTTCAGACTTTAACTCAATCTACAAAATTCAACGTAATGTATAAAAAAGAACATATACAAGAGAGGTAATTCAAATTTCAAACATTTTCATAACCCTTAATGAAAGAAAAGCACAATTTTGACTTTAAAAATAACATTGGATTATCTAGAAGTTTTTTTAAAAATTCACCTAAATTTTTGATGCAAGAGTAAAAACCTTTTTATGAATACTCTGATTACTCAATTAGGTCACCGTTTTAAATAACTACTAGATCTACTCTTTAACTTTGTTTTTAGTTAGTTTGAAGCCAACAGGGCAAATTTATTTAATGTTCACTTATTCACACATTTTTTGGTGGAAAAATAAAAAATCTTGAAAAGAATTCACTTTTAACTCAATTGTGAGTCCAAATTATACACAAATTATCATAATGTGAATCAAATGTTCATTTTCAAAATTAATGAAGAAAATTAAAATCAACTTAATCATCAATGATCATGATTATTTGTTTAAACAATTAAAATCACAATAATAACCAAACTTATAATGAATTGTCTCGAAAAATATTCTTTAAAGTTAAAAATTTCTAAAATTGTTCCCTATTAAGTTGATTATTATAAAATTAATAAGAATAAGTAATTAATTCCTTCCCCCACTTTTGAGTTATGCATTGTTCCTAATGTACAAATATATAATAACAATGAAAAATTATAAAATAAGGGAAAAGAGGGAAATTAGGATAGCTAATACTTCTTAAATAATAAAAGCCTCTTTAACTAAAATAAGAGAAGTATGAAGTGGCAAAGAGTATTGTGATCTAATTAGTGAAATAATTTTAAAAAACATTTAAATCTATGACCTGGAATAGCTTTTGACTAAAAACACTTGTAAAAAACATTAAATTATGAAAATTATACTTAAAATAATGTTAAAGATTCTAAAAACTACAAAACTGAAATAATTAAAGATTTTAAAAACTACCAAATTGAAATAAAAACACCTAAACCATTAGCTTGCCTCCTAATAAGCACTTCTTTATGATTCTTTGAGTTGAACTCCTTCCTTAATAACTTCACACCTATGAAATCCTCAATTGAAGGCTTAAATATACTCCCCTTTAGTTTTTCAATCTCCTTAAAGTTATTCTTCCTATTCATATGCTTATCTTCTAAATATATCATATGCTCTATTAGAATATGGCTATCAATCTCCTTTTCATGTCATTGTATGATATAAGTTTCCAATGGATCTTATGTGATTATTTCCTACAAAAAATGCAAAAATTTTAGTGTCAATAATATTTGCACAAAAACAAGTGTCATCTTTTTCATGTGGATGCCTTATGGCTTTAGATATCTTAAAACCTAGTTCCTTATCCCCTGCCTTTGGGATTAATTTCTCACCACACAAATCTATTATAACTTTAGAAGTATTTATGAAAGGTTGTCCTAAAATCAAGGAAACCTCTATATCATCAATCATATCCATAATCAAAAAATTAATAGGGATGATGAACTTACTAACCTTAAACAAAACAAGTTGACCTGTCTTTTACTTTTATGCTCATCCTAGTTAGTTTAAATTCACTCAACATTAACTTCTTAAACATGAAATATATCTTCAAATTAATACTAGCATATATTCTAATAATTCTCTTGCATTAACGAACTATCAATATTACAAGAGATAGTAAAACTCCTCAGATCCTTGATTTGTTAAGGTACCTTATTTTTCAAGACAATTGATCACTCTTCATTTAAAGTAACTATTAACAACTCCTACTTTTTCTTCTTGCTAGAAAAAAAATGCTTTAGGAACTTTGTGTACTTTGGATTCTAAGAAAAAACTTAAATAAAAGGGATATTAATATGTAATTGTGTAAGAAGCTCTAAAATCTTACCAAACAAATCTTAGTTATATCTTTCACAAGTCTACTTAAGTATGGAATTGTTAGTTTGTACTCCTTTAACATTTCCTTCTTTGACTGCCCTCTTTCTCTTTCTACTTCTTCTTATCATTTTTATTGTACAATATCCTTTTTCTCTTTAATTTTTAACTCTTTTCCACTCCTCCAAGTCATTACATTCACTTGCTCTTTTAAGTTTGGCTCAGTGTTGTTAGGCAATATACATGGTTGCCTTTAAGATACAAGTTTAGTAAGCTGTCTATTCTAATTTTTCAATTTTTGGATGGAGGCTTTTTAATTTTGACGAGACACTTCAGTAGTTTGAAAACTAGCCTCAAATGTAATAATAATTTTTTTGAGCTCCTTGAGACTTGGCTTCCTTTCTTGCTACTATTGTTAAAATCCAAATGGAACTTAACTATTCCATGAAAAATTATAATGGCTTCTCTGCCCTAGATTATAAGTGTTATTGTTGGGTTATTTTGAAATTAACTTTGTACAAAGTTAATTATTTTAGTCGGTTGCCCATATTGTTAAGGATGGACTTTTATGATTAGGGTATTCCTCATTACAAATGTCTTAACGTATCACTTGTTTCATTTGAGCTGCTAAACTTATAATGTCTATCTTCTTAGTCAAAGCTTCCATATTCACATAATACATTATTACCAAATTGAAATTACTAATTCCACATGAGCTTTACTTCAACCTCAATTACCCTATTGGTAATTATTCATGGCAATATTTTTAATAAGCTCTTACAGCTACTCAAGATTTTTTAAGTTTTTAGTCCCACCTGAAGATACATTAATCAATTGCTTTGTTGGACACCTCAATCCACTATTAAATGCTTGCACCTATAGTCCCAAATCAAGTCCATTGTCTCCTCCCTTCTCTCTCATAAACTATACTAGGTATTACCATCTAATCTTTAAAAGGAGAAGATGTCGTTCCCAAGTCTTGTTATTTATGTTGAAGGGAAATTTTTGTCTATAAACTTCTCAAAAAGTCCGTTCTAGGTGGTAATAGTTCTAGAAGGTAGAGATTTTAACCACAATTTTGCTATATTCCTCAACAGAAAAGGGAATAATCTCAAACGCATGTCATCCTCTAAAATTCCATTAAGCTTGAACCTATTACAGAAATCCACAAATTTATATGTACTCATTTGGATCCTCATATATTAACCCATTAAGTTGAAAATTTTGTTGAACCATCTTAATCATATTAGGCTTGATCTCAAAATTATTTACCACTAATCTTGACTTAGTAATACTAGACTCCGTTCCCATAAACGAAGGTCTAATATAATCTGCCATAGTATGTTATCCTAATTATCCTACTATTGTGTCTAGTTGTTGTAACCAAGACTTGAAATTTAGTAAACAAATGCAAGATCAAGAAAGATATAAAAACAAATATTTAAAAAAAAAGAATAATGATTAGAATAATAAAAGTAAAGCATTATTAATATCCTATTCTCCAACAATAATGATGAAAACTTTATTTTTATGATAAGTGTATCCTATAAAACAACTATGCTAAAGATCACTAGGCAAGTGCACATATCATTCTTATAGTACACCTTAGGTGAATACGAGTGCCAATCCTACAATGACTACAAGTACTAATATTACCTAATATAACAAATTGAATGGTTTAATTAAAATAAATAAGAAACGAAGCTATTCTAAAATACAAAACCAAAGCAATGAAATACGATTGAAGCAACTAATAGGTCAATAAGATCTAGATAGGAATCTCCCTAGAACCTTTATATCCTTAGATTTATCTTAATTTAAAGATTAACCATAGTTTTTTGGACTAGTAAAAACTTCAAAGTTACATCCTTATCATTTCTCAAGGTATACGACCCTTATCTATACGTTAGTTGACTGAAATCTCCTTATAATTAAAACCCTAAAAATGCATTAACTTGTTCAAAACTAGAAGATTTAAGTGATGCTATTTAACTTAAAAGTTATAATCTTATCATTTCTTAAGACATATAACTCGTATCTTTCTGTTAATTGAATGAAATCTCTTTACAATCAAAACCTTAAAAATGCTTCTGTTCTCATAAAACCCTAAAAAATTCAAAGAATCTAACCCCAAAATAGTTCAATATGGACTCGTGTTAGCTTATGCTGTTTATAGATGAATAAAAATCTAATTTACATGAAATCATAGCTAACATAGTTCAAAGCATAATTGTTTGTTACATCCATGTTGGCTTAGTAACTCAATTATCGCACATCTAAATGTTCATCTTGTGAATAGGAGTATGAAGGCCATAAACATAAGTTCATATTCAGGCCCTATTCTTTTAGATAGCAAGTTATCAAATAAACAAAATGTATTAAGGACTAACACAGGGCAAAACATGGGATCATATTTGACTTATGTACAAAACATAGGTCCACTTTCAATTCATCTTCATCAAAATTCATTTCAAAACTTTTCTAACTTTGCTCAAAATTGCTCGATTTCATTCCTTATTCATTGGAGAGGTAAAACATGGCTTGTAAACAAGAGACTAAATTGAGTACAAATTCATTTGAAAATAATCCAAATACAAGCAAAATACTCTTAAAATAATGCTAAAAACATAAAATAATTAGCACTTATCAGTATCAAATAAGTCTTGTCATAAAATAAACAAAATGTTGTTTTTTCAGAGTATTCAAGTTGTCTTAACTATTTTGATTTGCTACATATGGATGCTTAGGGAATTATAAAATTTCTTTAGTTTTTGGAGTTCTAACTATAGTAGATGATAAGAGTTATGCTATTTGGACTTTTATTTTATAAGAAAAGAGTCAAGTTTTTAATTCCATAATAAATTTAATATTTTTTGTTAAAAACCCATTACAATAATTTTGTTAAAGTCATTAGGATTGATAATGGTGTTGAGTTTGTAAATCATAAAAATAAAGAACTGTTATTATTCATTAAAGGATATGTATTTATAAACCCAAAAAAATAAGCAACTCGAGAGGGAAAATATAGAGTTATTGAATTAATGAGGATCTTATAATGGAATTAAAATTATCAATTTTTGTTATAAATCAATTTTAACAGATACTTATATTCTTAAAAGATTTCCCTCAATGGTTTTGCATTCATAAGCACCTTAGCCGATGCTTATTCCCCAGATACCGTCATTGCTTCTTCTCCGGGAAGCTGTTAATTCCCATTTATGAGCATTTGAAAGTTTTTGGATATCTTTGTTTTGTTAAATATTTCTATCCATCCAAAGATAAGTTTGATAATAGTTATTTTAAATGTTACTTTATGATTTATTTAGGAGGAAAAAATGGCTATAAGGTGTTTGAATTGGAAGTAAAGAAGTAAGTGGATAGTAGAGATATCATGTTACATAAAAATGTTTCCTTTTTCACATGAAACGAGATGGGATAGTTTAACACCTTTGGTTATAGTTAATGATTGGAATTCATCAGATGTTCCTCTTGCATATAACAAGCTAGATTAGATGCGCCAATGATGAATTTAAAACTCAATATAGACCAAACCTCAAAGATACCATCTATCCAATAACTTTGACCAAATCATTTACATTCCACATCTTCTCAATCTATCAATTCAAGTTTTAAGATTTTCTAGCTTCAGAGATGCTGACATGAAAAAAAAAACTAGCATTATTGTAATATTTCATGTCTATTGTTGTTATTCTTCCCAAAAATAATAACTTCTCTTTTACGTCTTAAGACCGGTGAAATTAACAATTATTTTTTTCTTCTTCTGCTAGCATTTCTTTTTTTCTCTTAATATTATAAAGAATTGTTTCAGTGATCAATGAGCCAATAACTTAGGACAAAGAAATTTTAGGTACTAACTACATTTATTTAATATGAGTAACAGGCATAATAGAGGAATAACACGTGGGACTTAGTTTTATTACCAAAAGGGAAAAATGCAATAAGATGTGAGTGCACTTATAAAGCAAGGTATAAACCCATTGGTTATATGGATAGATATAAGGCCTAAGTTAGTAACAAAGGGGTACAACCAAGTTAAAAGGATTAGATTACAAAGAAAAGTATTCAAATGTGGCAATGGTGGTAACTAAGATTACAAAGAGAAGTATTCAAATGTGGCAATGGTGGTAACTATACAGGATTCATTACTTTGGCCACTACTAAGAAATGAACAATTTAACAGTTAGATATCAATAAAAAAATTTTACTTGATTATTTATACGAAGAGGTATATATCCAACCACCAGAAGGGTATGCTTTAGCTAAACTAAACAATGTTTGTTTACTCTAAATGTCCTTGTATGGCTTGAAGTAAGCTTTAAGGTAATGTAACTTGAAATTTATAACATTCTTGACATCTTTAGGATTTAAACAATCTTCACATGATTTGTAAGGCCCCAAATTACACCCTAGTAGGAATGTTTCATGTTCATGGAAGTATATATGATAGGAGTTAATGATTATGATTTGATTGTGTTGCTTATGTCTTGAATTTTGGTTTGATAGATTATAATTAGTAACTTGGAATTTATTTGTTACAATTGGGGAAAATTGATGAATTAAAATGCACATTTGAACTAGGAAAAATATCAAGTGGTAAGATAAGTTAACACATGGAAAATTAAGATGACTAAGCCAATGAATTAGTGACATTTGGCATGGAAAATTAAGTGACAAATGGCATAGCTAATTAATTGACAAGTGGCAACAATGAGTGAGTGACAAATGGCCTAGCCTAGTGGTGACATTTGTTAGCTTATGGAGTGGACAAATGGGATACATGCTTAGTGACAAATGTCAATGGAAGGAAGAGACATCTTGCATCTAATTGAACTAAGCTTGTGTACAACATGTTTCTGCTGTGATTTCTCTTCTCTCTTCATCGCTCACCATCGAAAACTTGTTCTTATCTTACAACCCTATGTTTTGCTTGAGCTTTTCTTAATTATCACACCAAAATACTGCAACAAGGAAGCTAGATCTTTCTATCTTTTATACTGCTATCTTCTTGGTGTTAAGATCATCCTAATTTCACCTTGATCTTGGAATTATGTTTGTTTTCTTCAAAGGCTAGATTGGCTTGTTCATTGAAGAAGGAATTTGAGTTAAAGTTGGGCCCGGGTCTTGTTCCTATTTCGAGGCGACCGCTCGGGGCTGTTGGGTAAGGATCACGCGAGGGGAGGGTCGAAGCATTCAAATGCAAAGGATTGGCAGCGTGGAAAGTGGTGGGTTCGCCTTTTTCACTTCCAACACAAACCCTAGCCTCTATCTGATCCCTTTTGTATCTAAACAAGAAGAAAGATGATAAGCTTACCTCTAACAAGATGATTTCTCTTCTTTTTCTTCTTCGTTCTTCTTCCTCTTTGGTTTTCTTCTCTTCTTTTTCTTTCTCCTACGACGATTCTCTCTTATTCTCCTAATTCAAGCCCCTTTTATTTGTCTTTCTTCCCATTTTGCCACTCACTCACTTAGTTCTTCCAATTCTACCCCTCTTTTGTCTTTTATGACTCTAACTCCTTTAATCCACTTAACACCATATAAACTCTAAGTTAATTCTAATCTTTCCATCAAATTCTAATCTCTTTTCATTCTTACTAGATTTAATGACCCGATTAAAAAATAAATAAACAACCAAACAAACAAACAAAACATAAACAAATAAATCGATAATAACTGAAAAATTCTTGGTGTCCAACAATTCTCCCCTCTTAAAGAATTTCGTCCTCGAAATTCTTACCTGAGCCCATAAAGAGGTGTGGGTACTTCTTCTTCATTGCTTCCAAAGGCTCCCATGTAGCCTCCTTCGTCGAATGGTTCTTCCACAAAACTTTAACCAGCTTTACAGTCTTATTTCTCAATACTTTTTCCTTCGAGTCCAAAATTTCTACTGGTTGCTCCTCATAAGAGGATTCTCAGGGTCCAACATAAAAATGTAAGTGGAATTCTAAACTCGATGCCATGTAGTAATACAAATTCTATAATGATTGAATTGGGATAGAATATGTGTTGTGTTAGTGATATAATGAGTTCTGGAAAATGATGCTTGTTCGATAGATTATGTTCTAGTTTTTGATGCACGGAAGACAATGGTTTGTGAGCTACAAAATGAATGACTTTGAATTAGAATTAGACGCGAAATTGATGAGGAATTGAAGTATAATTAAGGTATAATTGAGGTGTAATTAATGGACTATGATGAAGGTGTTCTGAATTTGGTATAAAGATGTAAGAATCTGGAAAATTGGACAATGCACCTTTGGATTACCTCTCCCACTATCATGAGAGATACATAAGCTCCTTCCCACGATCGTGGGCAATGCCTTGAAATGAGAAAATTTTAGTTTTGTGTGATATTTGAACCAACTAAGGATAGGTTACTTTACTTAGGCGCATTTGGACTTGATTAGGGCTTGAAATGAACCTAGTTTGATGTTGAATTAATTGGTTAAAGTTTGAATAAGTTTTGGATTGTTAATTGAGGTGATAACTTAAGAAATGGATTGTTTGATACTAATGTATCTAATTTTGGAATTTATTAGTTGTTCAAGGGATGAAGGTGTTCCTATAAACACAAATGTGATCCAAAGGATATAAGAATGTAAATTGGATATAAATGTTTAAGAATTGGGAATTTGTGTGAACATATATAGTGTGTAATTACTTAATGCTATCGTTGATGTATTGATGCAAATGTTTAAATTCATAAGGCATATTGAATTTGTTCGGATATGAATGAATGTATTCAATTTGAGAATAAGGAAATAAACTCATACGTTATACAATATTTCTCTGTTATGTGATTCTAGAATGTGAGATTTTTTGTTTTAAACCTGTCAATTCCTA
>JANIJF010000008.1:60808527-60821717 GCA_024520955.1 Erythroxylum bequaertii
TGGATTGAATAATTATAGAATAATATCCCATTGCAATATAATTTATAAAATTATATCCAAGTTTCTGGCCAATATATTCAACTCTATTATTCTTTCCATCACGAATATTAGACAAGGTGCTTTCATTAAGAAAAATAGCATTAGTGATAATATACTTGTTGCCTAATATTTATTCAAAAACTATTATAAAGATGTCAACATCAGAAATTGTGCTTTCAAAATAGATTTTAACAAATATTTTGACTCTATTAATTGGGGTTTCTCACTTGAGGTTTTAAAGAACTTTCCTTTTAATTAGTTTACGAATCAAATTCAACAATGTGCTAACTCCATTTCATTTGGAGTTCTCACTAATGGTGAACATCTAATTCCTTTCAAGGTGTTAGAGGGCTAAAAAAGGGGGGTCCATTCTCACCTTACCCATTTTGCATATACATGGAAGCATTTTTAAGGATCACAAGGAAGAATATTAACTTAGCTAGTCCATTCCACATCCATTATAATTTCTTCAATTGTTTAACCTTATTTTTTTAAATGACATTATTTTATTTGTCAGAGCTAATATGAGCTCCATTAAGCTAATGTCAAACTCACTTGATAATTTCCGAAAGCTCTCAGTACTAGAGATTAACAAGGCTAAAAAGAATCTTTACTTCTCTATATGAACTTAGGAATTAGTTGAAGCTATGGCTCACCTCTCTAGCTTTTAGTTTTCTCACCCATTTTTTAATTTCTTAACATCCTTATTATGGCCTCAAGGATATCCTATCATGAGTGTCAATCCTTATTTAATACTATTCAAAAGAAAGTTGACAGTTGGAAGAATATATGTATTTTTATGATAGGTAGACTAATATTGGCAAAATCTATCCTATCCAACTTCCAAGTTCATGTGTATTTTTATGAACTATAAGATCTTCTATAAATACACCAAGAATGCCAACTCTTTCAGTTAAATACCTTAAGTTAATTTAAGAGATATTTTTACTTTATAATTTATTCATATTAAATCTCATAAGGCGAGATCTCGCCTTATGTCATTTAATGTTTTGAAAATATACATAAATTTTTAATCTCTCATTTTGTTATTTAATTTCTTGATTTAATTTATTTATTTTAACAAAATATTTTAATATTTAAAAAAATCCCTAGCCTAATGTCTGCGTGTTTCTCTTTTGGCACACACAAATAAAACACTCATTAACCCTCCACTAACCAAATGCAAAACAACAACCCTTCTTCAACATATCACTCACGCAACCTTCACCGATGCCATAGAAAACAACAACAACCCTCCTTTCCAAGCAACAAACGCACCCATGTATGTTTTGTTTTAATTCTATAAATGAGATTCATATAGTGCCAAATAAGCAGTCCAACAACAATCACACCTTCATAACACATCTCTTTTCCGATGGTCACACATAAGGGGAGTCCTTTATTATTTATTTTCTTTGATTATTTTTGTTGAGTTGTGAGTATCTTATGCATACATTAGGGACAATGTATGATTTAGATGTGGGGGAGCAAATGTTTATATTATGATAAACTTTGTGAATTGTGCTTGGACTCATGAATACTATGATTCATATATTAATTATTTCTTATGATAGCTTCATAATTACTAGATTTTTGTTCATGAATAATCCTTAAGGTAAGATAAATTTTCAGTGTAAGATTTAATGTATGAGAGAGAAAAACATGATTAATTTTATCATTAAATTATTTCAAGTATCTCATTGGTTTTGTTGAATGAAAGTGTGTAAGACTTGATGCATTTTTGACCCATATGTGAGCTTTGAGCCTAATAGTATACATCACATTTATGTTCATGCATATCTTTTTGTTATGTGTTATCAAACATAGCTTGTTTATATTAGAACTTGCTTTTGAATACATGTTGAGACCACATTTTTTATGAACTTGGGTATAAAGTTGATGAGGGCATTTAGATAACTATTTTTGACTTAAACAAACCTACCTTTTTTTTAATCCTTGGAAAACCAATTTGAGCCTTAACCTTTCTGTCATTGCATAATAACCTTGTTACAAGCCAAAATCTCCTTTTTGTTGTTAATATCCTTAATGATTTTGAACCTCTTAAATTGAAGGAATTGTATTAAGCTTACTCATATAGGATTTTAGCTAACTATGTGAAAAGTAAGTTCAATTATTCAAGTTGCATTGTTTGATTTTTTATAGAATCGAGGGGAATTATAAAAAAGAAATCTCCTCTTTGATATTTTTGTTTCAAAAAAGAAAGGAAAAAAAGGAAAAAAAGAAAAGAAAAAGTGATTGAAAGAGATGCTATTTGAATCAAGTGAATTTTTAATAATGTTGAAACTTGTGGGGATAAGTTTGTTTGATTTCATTCAATTTATTTAGCAAAAGGGCTTCTTTTTGCCATACCTTAACTAAGCCACATTACAATCCTTATAAAGTCCCTTTGATTTATGCATCAAGTTCATTTTGTTTAATGGTGGAGATATGATTTTTGAACAAGCTTATGGAAATAACTTGTTATGTTTTGATTTGAGAGCTTAATGAACCCTAAACATTTTGAGCGTATAGAGTGAAATACTTTTGAGGGTGTCAAGTTTTGTTCATTTGATTTGATGGAATTGATGAGATGCTATGTTTTAACAATATGTCCTATGAGTGCTTATTTTATCGATTGTTATGTTATCTTAACCCTTAAATGTGAATTAGCTTCTAGATATTTTTGGATAACATGAAAGGAGATGAGAGGTTATCATGAAGATGATTAATATATTGAATTGATGTATGCTTGAGGATAAGCATGATTCTGGTGTGGGAGAATTTGATAAGATGTTATCTTTCTATATTATTTCATATTATCTCCTTTGTTTTAGATTTATTTTGGTGATTAAATATGAAAATTAATGTTTGTTTTATTTTAGGAGATGAAAAGTAGAGGTTGCATCAAATCAGGACTCTATTGATGATAATCACAAATTTTGAGGAAGTGAAGAGATTATTGCGATGGATAAGGTTGATCACTTGAAGAGTTAAAGATTAACTATGAAGCTTCCTTCTATCCCTATCATATAGGAATTTGAATTTGTTTCAGATAAACATCTTTGCAAGGTAAAATGAGATTAGGATTAGATGAGGAAAATTCTATAAAAGGGATGTTCCTCACAACAGAAAAAGGTTATCTCTTCTTACATTTTTCACAATTCTTAGTCTTTCTTCTATTTTGGTTATTGGAGCAAAAGCCATGTGCGACTAAACTCAATCGTTCTGATTCAAAGGGATTCGAAACTCTAGTTATAACCTTGTGAGGTTTTGTGTTCTTACCTTTTATTCACGTTTTAATCCAAAAATTTCTTGTTTTGAGTTCTCATATTTCATGAATGATTAATCTGACAAATTAATTTATTATTGATTATTCTATCGTTATCCATGAATTCAATGATCCGTAATTGTCATGAAAGATTTGTACAAGTAGCAAATATGTTATTTATGAAATTGCATATTTAACTTATGATAAACAAGAAAACTAAGTTTAATAATTGCATCTATCTCGATTATTTAATTTAGGGTTAGTCTTTTTCATTAAGCTTATTGCTATCATTTATTTGATATGAAATGCTATCACACCTAGTCAATGAATGATAAATTTTGGTTTGGATGCTAGGTTTGAACCAGTTAATTTAGGAAAATTTGGGACTTATTACGACTATCATAATATGTTTCGGAATAACTGCTTGAATTATAACAAATATTCTTTTTAAACTAATGATTAATGTTACAATTAGATGAGATTTTTCCCTTGAATAAGAGTTTGTTAATCTTGAATTTCTCATTTTTAAATCAGTTGATTTTATTTGTTTTCATATTAATCTTATTTAATCAGTTATTTAATCAAAAACCCCCCATTTAATTTTATTAATTGAAATTATGAAGCTAATGTTTAGTTCTCTAGGGATTCGACCTGGTTTCACGACTATTACAAATGTTTGAAGAATTAGAATTATTTTGGGGGCTTGACAACTCGACCATCCATCTTATATAATATAATTTATTTTGTATGATTACATCATGCACAATTTAATTTCATCGAACACAATTCACCATTAAGTCAAAAACCAACAATTCAAGTATTTAATATACAAATTACATAATACACATGTCCATCAATTTCATCCAATACAATTCACCAATAAGTCAAATACCAACAATTCAAGTATTTAACATACGCAATTACACAATACACATGTTCATCTTATATAATATAACTCATTTTGTATGATTACGTCATACACAATTCAATTTCTTCCTACACTATTCACCAATAAGTAGAAAAACAATTAATTCAAGTATTCAACATACACAATTACAAAATACATGTATACATCTTATATAATATAACTCATTTTATATGATTACATCATTTAACCATAAGCTAAAGACATACACTCACAACTATAAGTTTATAACTTACTCTATATAATCTCATAATTCAACTATAAACTAATATATTTGGTTTAGTTATACAATTAAATTTATAGTGCTTATAATTAGGTTATTTTCTTAATTACTTTTAATCAATATTGTTACTAAAATCCTAATTCTCAACTTTGATTTAACAATCTTTCATTCACCAATTTTAATTAACATTCTTAGTTTCTTACCCAGATTTTCCAACGCATTAATTTTCTTTATAAATTTACAATGTCTAAATTATATTGAAATTGAACCAACCCACACAAACAAATCCAAATTTCAAATTCCAATTTTCCAATTCGTTAATTTTCTTCATAAATTGACAATGCCTAAATTACATTAAAATTGAACTAACACACACAAACAATTCCAACTTTTAAACTCAAAATTTCTAACTCACACAAACAATTCCGAGAATTCCAAGAATTTCAATAATTTCGACAATGCCATCAATTCCAACCATCTCAAAACATAAATACACAACCAAATATAATGCAATTGCTATTCATAGCAAAAACACACCCAAATAATAAAAAAATACAATTAAATGTTGAGTCGGATCAGTTAGTTCAAGTCGGGTTGGGTTTGGATTTGGATATGGAAAATTGAAATTCCAAATTTGTAGATTCATAGGGATGGCAATGGGCTAGCCCGATCGGATCCTAATATTTCAAGCTTAGGCCCGAACCTGACTTGAGTTGAATTTTTATATTTTTAAAAAAGAAAAACAATGTCATATTGGGTTACTGGGTAGCCCAACTCTCGAAAAACTTGGGTCTAGCCCATTGACTTTGGGCTAAGCCTGGGCCCTTTTGTCATCTGTTGGGTTACTAGGCAGCTCAACTCTCGGACAACTCAGGCCCAGCCCGTTGACTTCAGACTGAGCTTGGGCCCTTTTTCCATCCTTACAGATTCTGCTACACTCCACACACTATACGCATTAGGCACGGTAGTGGACAATTGGAAACGGTAGCTGAAGAGTAGTGGTGGTTGATGGTGGCGTGGTGTGGTGTGGAGAGTGAATGGAGATATCATAGAAGTGCGTGACTGTGAGGAAAATGGAAGGAGAGTGAATAGAGACGTTGGAGAGGATAGTCGTTGGAGAGGGAAAGGACAACTGAGAGAGAAAGAGTGAGAGTGTGAGAGGGAGAGATGTAGCAGAAGTAGAGAGTTGGGTTAAATATTTTGTTTTTTGCAAAATGGTCTCCTTATTTTTCAAACAAAATACCATCTGATACCATGCAAAATTGTTAGTATTGACCGGTACCCTTAAATATGATTTCATATCATTTTTCTTCCGGTATAGTAAGAAACCCAAATCATTGGTTTGGATGATTTTAAAAGGTTAATTATAAAAAATCTCAAACTTTTACTAAATTTTATGATACTAATTTAAACTTTAAAAATACAATCTAAAATATTTCAATTTTTAATTTTCAATAAAAATAGTTTAAGGTTAAATTCTATGTTAATGTAAATTCAAAATTTAATCAATTTCAATACCAACTCAAACTTTAAAAAATAACACTAAAGTATTCCATTTTTTATTTTTTTAGCAAAAATAACCTAATGTTAAGTTTTTTTTTTAATTTTGCCACCTCATATTAGTATTTTTATTATGTGGCTGTAACATATTGTATTTGTACCACATATAAATTTATTATTTAATAAATTAAAAATATTAAAAATTCTAAAATAATTATGTTTAAAATTTTTAACACTACTTTTTAAAGAGATTAAATGGTTAAAGTGGTTTAGTTATAAAGAACTCACATATAAAGGAAAGTCTTCTAGTTTCATAAAATATATTTGCATTTAATTTGCAAAAGAAATGTAATTAAATTTCTCCTATTAGTTATGTTACTTTCACCCTTATAAAAATGCATTTGATTTGCATTGTATTTCCTCCTTATAATTATTTTACTTTTGATTGTCTCTTTAAAGATATAATAATATTATTTTTTCAGTGTTCCTGTTTTATAAGTACGTATTATATGATGAAAGAAAATTAATTAAGCAATCATTGGACTAAATATATATCAAAATCTTTCATGAGAAATTTGTAAATGTTTATGTCATTTCAAAATTTTTAAACATTTACAAATTTCAAAAAATGAAATATAAGTTAAAAATAATTTCAAATATTTATGCAACATTTTTGTTGTTAATATGAACTTTATTAATGGTTTTATTTTGGATTAAAAGTTATGGTAAGATATGCTTTCTTTGCGGTTTTACTCATTAAAAATATTTTATTACTTTAAATTATCTAAAAATACTTTGTGATATTACAAACTCTAGAAAAAAACTTTTATCAAAATTTTTAAAGTCATTTTAAACATAAATTGTGATGAAAATTGAGTCATCACATATGAGAGTTTTGATTAAAATAATTAATAGAGGTTTAGCAAAAGGTCCCCTTTTAAAATTTCTAATACTGTAAGATGCATTTTTAAAAAGAATTTACAGTTGTTGAACTAAATGAGATTCTAACATTTAATTTTTATGATAACAAAACATATTAATTTTGATTCTTTATCTTTGATGGTATCAGTAAGTTAATTCTTCAAATATTCAAGTAAAAAGAAGAAACCAAGTTCAAGACAAAGTGAGCAAAGAAGTTAAATAAATCAATTAAGCAAACAAAGAATAAACAAAATGAGCACAATAGAGCACATATGCAGCTCAAGTGAGTTTTAAGGCAATATAAGTTAAATGGATGAAGAGCAAGAAAGAATAAAGCCATTTATGTAGCAAATCATTGTATTATTTTTTGTAATCTTATCTTGGTCATTTAATTGAATTAGGAGCTCAACCATTCATAGCACATAACACATAAATCCTTTCATATTTAAAAGAAAATTTCTTCTAAGTTCTCTTATCCTCAAATAGACTTTTGGAAACATTTGAAATAATTTCAAATCAAGTTCTTAGTAAAATAGTGTATTTTGATGCTTTTTAAGAACTTAAATGGTTGAACATTGACAATTTAAAGTATTTTTGAGAGTTAAATTTCATATGGTTTGGCTAGTCTAAAGGTTTAGATAGTTTTGGACCAACTGAGGTCCTAACAAGTGATTTTGATAATAACAAAACATATTGCTATTAGTGAACTTAATTGTAATGATATTAGGGACTATATTACAATAAAATTAAGTAATATGTGAAAGGTGAAGTTTAATATAAGGGAAATCTGAGCAAAGGATTTAATTGAATAAATTGAGCAATGAAAAGATGGAGAAATGAGTAAAGTGAAGCACATATGCCAACTTAAAAGAGCTTCAAGGGAACTTAAGTGAGAAAATAAGAATAAAGAGGACTCAAGTATATCAAGATTGAAAAATCATTATAATCCTTCTTGTAACCTTATCTTGATTATTTCAATGAATTAAAGGATAAATAACTCTATAATAAATTATATTATGACATATTAAATATCTTTTATCATAATTATAAGAAATTTTAATGAAAACATCTTGATGCATTAAATACTTTTGAAAAACTTTTGGATCAAGTTTTTGTTAAAAGAGTGTGTTTTAATCTTTTAAAAACTTAAAAAGATTTAAAAAGCTTGTTTAAGGAAGTTTGGTTGGCCAATATATTGATTTGGGTAACCAATGTTAGGGTTTTAACGTGTCTTGGAAAAACTTGGTATTTATAGGTTGATTAATGTTGTTAAAAGAATGGTTGACCATACCTAAGCAAGCTTAAGAAAGAAAGAAAGATCAATTTGGTAAGTTTTTATATCCTTTTACATAATTACATATTAGTGGTCCTTTTCTTAAAACTTTTTATAGATGCAAAATATGACAAGTTCTTAAAAGATCTCCTTTCTAATAAGAAGAAACTCAATAGTTATTAATGGCTAATCTAAGTGAAGAGTGCTTCACCATCTTATAGAACAAGCCATCTTAGAAAATTAAATATTCAGGTAGTTTTAATATTCCTTATAACATTGATAATTTGTTAACTGAAAGGGCATTAGCAGACTTAGGAGCTATTATTAACTTGATGTCATATGACATGTTTAAAAAGTTAAAATTGGGTAAATGTAAACTAACTAGGATGAGTAATCAATTAGTGTATAGGTTTATTAAGGATCCTATTGGCATTACTGAGGGTTTTTTTTACTTTTGTTTAAGGTTAAAAATTTCATCTTTCCTATTAACTTTGTAATTGTTGATATAGTGAATGATGTATAAGTTTCCTTGATCTTAAGATAGATGTGCATGATAGGAAAATAATCTTAAGTGGTAAGAAATGAGAAAGTAGGTTTTAATCTATCTAACTCCTTAAGACGTCCTATTGATAAAGATGATACTTATTCCTATATAAATGTTATTTGATGCTGAAGTTTCTCATGTTATGTAAGGAATAATCACAACGGATCCATTGGAGACTCATATCATGCTAGGTGAAGAAGAAAACATGGATGATCTTATTCTATTGGAGCAAATGGAATATTTGAAAAGTAACAAGTTTATGATTAGGAGTTGAATAAGAAGTCTAGCTAAATGACTTACACATAAGTGTTTGTTGGGAGACAACCTAATGAGTTAGGTGTATTTGTTTAAATTTAGTAGCTTTATGGATCTTTGTCATCAGTTTTTAGTATATTTTTACATGATGTTAATTTTTGTTGCGTATATTTTAAGTGAAAAGTAGTTTAAAATCATGGATTTAAGTTTGTCTTAATATTCTTTCACTTATTGGATCATGACGCACACCACCAATTTGTACTTCTCAAACTGCACCTATAAAGCCTTTATTGTCAAGGGAATGCCACTCATCCTAATTTTCTTCTTTTCCCCTTATTTTCTAGTTTTTGACTATTTTTATATGTTGAATACATTAAGCACAACATACAACTCAAGTATGAAGGAGAGAACTAATCTTTTATGCTTATAATTTTGTTATAATTAGTTTAATAGAGAATAATTTTGAAAAAAAAAATATTTTTGAAAGAATATTGATTGAGATCCTTAATTAAAAATTTGGTTGCCTTTTTAATTTAATTTATTTAGACATATAGTTATGAGAATTGATGATTATTTTTCTTTTAATTTGCTTCATTAATTTTAAAAATGGATATTTGATTTGCATTAAGATACCTTTTTTTTTGTGTAATTTGGATATACAATTAAATTAGAAGTGAATTCTTTAAGTTTTTTTGGTATCCCACCAAGGTTTCTTATGAAAAAAAGAGAAAAATATTCGTGAATAAGTGAGCATAAAATAAACTCACTTTATTGGCTTCAAGCCAAGTAAAAAGGTTGAAGTTAAAGAGTAGTGCTAATTGCCATTCAATAATAACCTAATTAAGTAACAATGATAATAATGATAAGGCGTTTACTCTTATGTCAAAAGGTTGGGTTAATTTTCATTCAGGCATCTAAATGCTTCAATGTTTATTTAAAGTTAGTGCTTTGCTTTTCTAACAACACATAAATTTTTGAAAGTTAAATAATCTTTCTCATGTATGTTCCCTTCATATATTAAGTTAAATTTTGTGGATTAAGTTAAATTTTAAAGACTTGTGGAGTTAAATTAAATTGATTTAACACTTGATGCAAGTAGTTAGGTACCTACCAAATTGATAAACTTTGTAACTGAATTAATGATTGATGTGATTGATTTGTTAAATTATTTCCTAGAGTTACTGCTTATTTAAGTTAAAAGTCATAAATTTGATTTTCTTGAGGATAAACAAATGCTTAAGTATAAGGAATTTGATAAGTACTAATTGAGTTATATTTCTAACCCGATTTTGAAAGCATCTTGCCTATGTTTGGCTGACTTTTATAGGATTTGGTCCTTTGTATAACTTATATTATATATATAGGCCTTATTTTAGCTCCTTAATAAAGAAGGAATGAATTTAGGCAAGTTGAAACTAAGTTGGAAAAGTTTTAACATAAGTTTAGAGGAAGAGTTCGGAATGGGGGTCACCATCATGACATCATATTAAAGCCATAACAGACATCAAGCAACACAAGTCCAACATAAATCTATGTTTAAGACCTATGTTAGTGGTGTTTTTTTTTTATAAAAATTATAATTTTCTGCTAGAGAGAGTAAAATGAGACTAGCACAGGTCAGTGTTGGACTCATATTGGTCGTGATGCTTAAAAATTTTAGGGATTTCTTATATAAAAGAGAGAGCTTTAGTTGGAGGAGAAAAAGACATCATTAGATATATGAATCAGAGCATATTTAGACAAGAATGGCGCAAATTTAGAGAGGAAAAAGGGATTTTCATTAGGATTTAATTGAAGATATCAAGATTTCAACATCCATGAAAATGAGTTCTTATATTTTATGTTCTTTCTTGGTTGTTGTAGGTTTCTTTAGCTTAGTATGAACTAAAATAAGATATATTTAAATTGAATAAATCCTAGATTTAAGTTTTTAGATTGATTCTTTAGATTATTGAAAAATTAAGTTCCTTATAAATTATTCATGATTACTTGGTATTGTTGAATTATAATTTTCTAGCATTTTGATTCAATTTTGGAGTTTATATATAGGATTAGAAAATCATATTTATGAATAGATTATGGAATAAATAATAAGAGTTGTATGAAATCCTAGAGATAGGGTCACATAGCTTTTTTAGGTTAGAGTCAAATCTAATAACAAAAGAGATTTCAGTCAATTAATTTAGGAATAAGAGTTGTATTTCTTAAAAAAGAATATTGTTACAAATTTTTGGAATTTCTAGCAATCAAAGAAACTATATTTAATAATTAAATCAAGATAAGTTTAAGCATAAAACGAATTTAGAGAAATTTTATATTTGGATCTTGCTTTGATCTTTAGTATTATTTGAAAAATACACAATCATCATTTTAAAGAACTTACTAATCTTTAATTATATGTTCTAAATGTAAAATTTATTTTAAATTTTAATAGTAATATTATATTATAATAAGTATTGTCTAATTAGATATGCAAAATGATATTGTCAACTTATCATTAAACCAAGCAAAGATCTTTTTCATACAAGTAATAATTTATTAAATAAGAATTTTAATACTTTAAACAGAGTTATCCTTTCTTCTAACTTCCAATTACTATCAATAACATGAGCAATGCAGGATGTATATTCATCTTTTAATACTTGTTATTAGAAATCAACTAAAGATAATTAAGGGATTTGAAATTTCTTAAAATTAATTTTCTTTTCTGAATCGATATATTTGTGAGTAACCTAGTTTTTGGCTAACATATTAAAAAAGAAAGTAGACTCATTATACATTTAAATTCAACTCAAAAGATGAAAGAAGCTTGTTATGAATTTAAGGTCAAGTTGTGTTTATGAATTTACTCTTAAAATATGAATTCTTTAATTTTATTCATTAAAATTATTGATTTATACCATTTGACAAAAAATTACCTATAATTTAGAGATATAAAAGTTTAAGTTGTTATTATTAATATTCTTACAAAAGGCTAATCACAATTTTTATGGAGATAAGATTTATTAATTTTTATATCATAACTTTTTTAATATTTTAATGTGATATATAATCTAACTCGTACACTTTTACAATTTGTTATTGCTCTAGAAAATTATGGAATTTGAGGCAAAATTATTTAATAATGATTTCTCCTATTTTAAACATATTTAAAATTAAAAATATAAGAAATGAAAATATATTACAATAGAATTGAATTGAAATGATAAGTCAAAGAAAAACAAAATCAAGTGGGATC
The DNA here is from genome assembly GCA_024520955.1 of Erythroxylum bequaertii. Lineage (NCBI taxonomy): Eukaryota > Viridiplantae > Streptophyta > Magnoliopsida > Malpighiales > Erythroxylaceae > Erythroxylum > Erythroxylum bequaertii. Next base: position 60,820,714 of record JANIJF010000008.1, read on the forward strand.
TAAGATTGTAATTATTGGACCTAAGGAGATCCTAACCCAAGAATTTAATGATAAAAATATATTATTACTAATATTTTTATTTTAATCTAATATGTTAAATAATCAAGTAATGTGAGAAAGATCATGTTCAATGTTCATTGAAAGAAAAAAAATTGATTCAATACGCAACTTCATCAAAAAGATCCCAAATGAGTAAAGTGGAACTATCAAATACAATTTAAGAGAGTTTTTAAGGAAATTCAAGTCAAACAAACTAAGAATAAGAAATATTGAAGTTAGTTGACATGAGACCAACAAAACCTTTTGGTCAGGGGTTCGAGTCGCAACTCCACCCTGACAGACCAAAGAGACAATTCCTTATGGGAGTGAGGTAATCAGGTCAGAATGTGGGTATCGGCCGCTACAACCGCTCACGAGGCGGGAGGTTCCTCCCAAACCAGAAGTCATTTCATATGTAATACATATCGACTGATATGTAACATTTTCGATATTTAAACCTACAGTTGGCTCAAAATTGTTAAGACCATTCTTATGTTTGTGCCAAACCTGCTTTGGGAGGGTATTATTAACCTTGCGAAAGGTGAGCCGACCATGCATGTTTTTATGGACATTATTTATCAATAAGTCTTTGGACTCATATTTTTGTTAAATCAATTAATAAAAGTAGTATCAAATAGTTCTCCAGTGTCTTAACTTGAAGTGCACATGCGCCGGAGACTTAGTTAAAGAGAAAGTTGTGGATGACGAAAGGACAGGAGGCATATGGTACAACTATTCGCTACCTCTTATCCAGTTGTCATACATCCGGGAAAAAGAACGGACAAAAATTTAGGCTGGCATATATATGTGACGGAGACAAATGCCAACGACATATTTGTCTTCAGGAATTATCTAATTATGAAACCTATAGTTCTTTCCCAATCTTTCAAACTATGGAGGTGATAAAGGATGGAGTAAGCCAACGATGAAAGATAATATTCTATTCTATGTGATTTATATATAAA
>JANIJF010000008.1:60961060-60975149 GCA_024520955.1 Erythroxylum bequaertii
AACTATAAATGGGAAATAGAAATTAAAAACAACAAAAAAAAAATAAAAATGGAACAAATGTAACTCGGCAATTAGCCCGACAAATCTGTTTTGTTCCACGATAGAAGTAGTAGTAGCCTTGTTCCTTCACTTTCCTGCATTTTATCAGCTATCATAAAATTAGACTACAGAAATCGTCAATGCTGCCTGTGCCCCGTTTCGAAACCCTAACTTCCTTCAAGATCAGTTGCTTGTAATTTAAACAGGAAGAGGAGGAAATGGATTTTGTGCTTGTGAATTCAGTTCAACGTCATTTGGAGGCGCGTCTCATTAAACTGGTATTGGACAGTATGGGATTCATGGCAAAGATCTTCAACGCACTTGCTCATACAAAGGAGGCAAAGCTACAGGTAAATTTGAGATTAGTCACGAGCTTCTCCGGAATTTCGATACCATTTTTTAATAAAATATGCTCGTGTTTTGTTTTCTTGGTGCATTAAAATTTTCATCTAGGCTCAATTGGTGGCTCCTATGTACAAGAAGAATAGACTAATACCAAATACTTTTGGGCCAACTGTACTTAGAGGAGCTGAAGTTGTTAGCTCTCCATTGTAAGCTTCTTGTTGCCTGAATACTAAGTTATGGTTAATGACTAATAGATAACCTTCGGATACACTTTTCTGCTTTTGGTATATCAAAAAAACATAATATTTGCAAATCCCTAAACCCATGGACCTATCATGATTTGAAACCCGATAGATAGGAAGATAACTCCACCTTCCTTTTAATTAAACCAAAATCCTAATTTTTTCGCCCTGGGAAGGATAACTTATGTTACCTTTGGCATCTTGGAGCTAAAGCTTTTGATGCCCTCTTATCAGGTTTAAAATTGAGTACTACAACCATAATTGCAGTTGTAATGTTGTGGTTATAGTCTGATCGATTGTTGCATTTTCCCGATATCTGCAATTATTACTTCATCAACTGTAATTGTTGCAATAACTTGACACTGTAGTGTAATCGGTAGTCCAGACTTTAGAACCTCGCCCTCTTATACTTGTACCTGTTAATTGTATTTTCAAATATTTTAGTTTGTGAATTCATATGCTTTTAAGGCTTGCGATTTGGGAAATAGTATCCTGGTGAATAAGCATTAGTTTAGGTATTATTTGTTTCCATGTTTCAGTAGAATTCAAAGACTACTTATGCGGTGATTAAGTTGGCAGAATTTTATAATAAGTTAAACATTGTCATTTTTGAAAGGTGAAGTAGAGAGTGCTTGTCTTCTATGAATTGTGAGTTTTTAGTTGCAAGTGTGATGCTTTCTTCTTATGAGCGAGTGTTAGTCTTAGGTGTGATTTCTAAAAGTCTATAGCAGTGATTTTTTGGAATTTGAGTGATTCTTTGTTCTGCTTACTAATTTATAGATCTTAACTGCTTTTTCCTGGATTCCAGCACCCCAAATTTGAAGTTTATGCTGTTGTTCAGATCTTTTCTACCTGTCTTACATCATGGTGTCTTCCAAGAGATTGGCTTGACTTTCTTTTATAAAATTTCATAAATTCTGCTAACTCAAATATTGCATGATTCAATTCAGATATATACTTTACTTGGTCTGATATCATGTGCTTGTATAAAATCTTTTGGTATCCGCTGTAAATTGCTGGAATAGATTCTTATTTAGATGTATGTGTATTAACAGGAGAGGAAATGGAGGTTTTGGCTTTATCAGTGGTGCTGTTCAGACTGAACTTCATCTTCAAAGGAGAAGGTTCACCTTCAGATTTTATGATTTCCTTTTTTATCTTTGTTCTTAGAACCTTTAGTGCATGATTATGGGTCCTCAAAAATTTAACTTGACATTCGTTGAAGGTTACTTATTATTGCTTCCATAGGGCCTTTGTTTTTTTTTTATTTGCAACATTATTTGGCTAATTATTTGAAAATGGCTCCTTTTTAGTTTGATATTGTCTAATTAAGTAGCAGGATAATTTATTTTTAAATATGTATTTATGATGTTGAAATTATCCACATATTGAGCTCTTATTGTCATGTCGGGTTTGCATTCTCAAAGATTTGCCATGTGTCAAATTCTCAAATCCTAGTGGATTGACTCTGCTTTATATTTAGATAGCTTTAGATGTAAGAGGTATCAGGGACAAACGAAAAAGAAAGTGAGCTAAGGCCTTTAGCAACCCACATTCTTTCATGCAATTGATCAAGTTGTTTCAATCACCTCACTTACTATCTTTCCACTGCCTTTTTTTCCCAGGTTTCTCTGTACCATGAAAAATGACAAGTTCGTCAAAAAAATTCTCCAGGCAAAAGAACAAGGACTCAAGTGTTTGTCTTTGATAATTGAGAAGCTTCCTAGAGGAGAACCAGTTGGGTCTGCCTTTCAGAGCTGGATGGGCGAGGGGCATCCCATTCATCAAGGTGACACTTTCCATACCATTAACAGGTTGAGGAAGCTTAATTTGAACAAACGTGCTCTTGAGGTTAGCCTCCTTATAGTGTCATTATGTTAGAGAGTAAAAGTAATGTTATGGTGGATATTGTTCCTTTAAATTATTGACAAGCAGAGAAGTATGACTAGGATGCCTAGGTGAGTGAATAGGATATGATAAAGCAACTTTATTTGTGAATGTTAGGTCGTTGTATTTTCAAACATAAGTACTAACTCATCTTCCATGTATAGCTCAATTATTTACAGAATATGTTTGAGGATGTACATGGTGAAGAGCCTATAATTTAATTGTTTTGAGTATCTTCTTTCATGAGTAAAAGTTGAAGCATGGTAAAAGTGTACTCTCGTCACCTTTTCTCTTACAAATTAAATATTCAATGTTTCTGTTTTGTAATATTTGTTTCTTTCATGGTTTCTTTGATTATTGATGTAGTCTTCATTAGTTTATTTAGAAAAGCAATTATTTCAGGATAATGTTTATGCATTTAAGTGCATATTGTATATCCTTTTGCAGGTAATGGAATGGGTGATCAGGGAAAGACCTTACAGACCCAAGGAGCTTGACTACTCTTACCTACTGGAGTTCACTATAAAAGTTCATGGGATATCACATGGGGAAAAGCTTTTCAGATGTGTCCCTCTTGAGTTCCAGAATGAGTTGCTGTATAACAATCTTGTAATTGCATGCTTGGAGAAAGGTGCTATTAGGCTTTCACTTGACTATATGAAGAAAATGAGGGAACTTGGTCATCCCATATCATATTTAATTTTCAATCGCCTCATAATACTCCATTCAACCTCTAGTAGCAGGAAAATGATCCCAAAGATTCTTGCTCAAATGAAGGCTGATAAGGTGGTTCCTCATGTCTCTACGTACAACATCCTGATCAAAATTGAAGCAAATGAACACAATATTGATCGATTGATGGAAGTATTCAGCAAAATGAAGCAATTGAAGGTTGAGCCAAATGAAATAACTTTCTGCATACTAGCTACTGCACACGTAGTGGCGAGATTGTATAGTGTTGCTGAAGTGTATGTTGAGGCTGTGGAGAAGTCCCACACAGGAGATAACTGGTCAACATTAGATATTCTGATTATATTGTATGGATATTTGGGGAAGAGGAAGGAGCTAGAAGTAACATGGGGCATTGTGCAGGAACTCCCTCGTGTTCGGCATAAAAGTTACTTGCTTGCAATTGAAGCATTTGGCAGAATGGGGCAAATTAATCGAGCTGAAGAGCTCTGGCTAGAGATGAAGTCAACAAAAGGCTTTAAATCAACAGAACAGTTTAATTCCATGTTATCTGTGTATTGCAATCATGGGCTTATAAAAAAAGCAACTAGAATCTTTAGGGAAATGGAGAGCAATGGGTGCAAACCAAATGCAATCACTTACAGAAATCTTGCTTTAGGATGTTTAAAAGCTGAGCTGGTGGATGAAGCATTGAAGACCCTAGCTAAAGGCGCAAACATGACAGCAAGCAAAAGAGTAAGGAATTCAATCCCATGGCTGGAGACCACTCTTTCAATTGTTGAAGGTTTTGCACAAAAAGGTGATGTCGGTAATGCTGAGAAGTTTTTTGAAGAACTTAAGAGAGCAAAGTATGCAAGATATACTTTTGTGTATAATACTTTAGTAAGGGGCTATGTGAAGGCCAAAATTTATAATCCACAACTTTTGAGAAGGATGGTTTTGGATGGTGCTAAGCCAGACTCGGAGACATATAGTTTGATAAAACTTGTTGAGCAGTTTCGAACTTGATTCTTCAATGGTTCCTCAAATGTGCTATACAGCACGTATTTGATACTCCTAAACTTGATGGTGATGGTGTGAGTAGAAAGGGGAAAGAAGATGAAATTTGTTCAGGTAATAGCATATGCAAGGATAAAAGCATGTTCTACGATTCACATGGACATGCTCCGAAACTTGCTTTTCCCACAATTTTTGTTCTGTCGGTTTTCCCACCCACTGCTAACGCTAATGCTTTTTCGTTTCTTTTCCTGGTGGAGAGGACTGAGGAGAGTGGTTTTTGGTATTATTGTTTGGCTTCCAAAGAATGATAATGAGGATCAATTCTCTGCCACAGCTGGCTATCGTGGTCTTGCTTGGAGATTGTTCTTGTTCTATAGCTAACGAGCATCACTGATGTTGGCCTTGTGGTGACATTTATATATATAGATAGATAGATAGATAGATATCCAGTTTGTGCTGTCCTGGAAGAAGGAAAGAGAACAGGGGAAAAAAGAGCTATTATGAAGGGTGTGGAACCATCAAAAAAGAAGATAATTGACTAGTCTTCCAAGATTCTTAGAAAACTGACCAATCCTAGAGTGAACGAAGGCAGGCTCAGAAACCATAAGAAGCAAAGGAAAACCTACACATATCTCATGAATGCGTATTGATCTAATTACTTAGGTAGATTATGTTTAGCTAGACGTAAAGTTTTTAATGGAATGAAATAAAATAGAAAGAAATAAAATGATTTATAATAGAATAGAATATAAATGGGTATAATATTATAAAATTGTTTGAGAGAGATGGAAGGGTTCATAATATAATACGAGTTTATAATGTAATATATTGTAAAGCTATTTATTATTTTACACTCTATCCTAAATTTTCTAAATTAAAGGTTTTTTATTTTTACTGTTTTGAATATAATGAGACGTAATATGAATTTTTTTTTCTATCTCTTCCTATTCTATTTCATTATAAACTTTCATCTGAAACAATACAATGATATTATATTTTATTATATTCCATTAATAAACTTCTAACTAAAAGTAGCTGAGTATTGATATGCAATAACTAGGCAATGCCTGAACTACTCATTTAATAAGGCTTCTACCTGCTTAAGATTCAAACTTGCTCTTGGGTTTACGCTTAAGTCCCGAAAGTAAGAACAGAAAAGAAATTGAGAAAATGGAGCTATGGATTTATGGTCATGTAAAACTTCCTAGTCGATTCTTTAAGATTATGAATAAATATCAAGAACCTCATTTCAACCTACTTAATTTTTTATTAAGTTATTAGTACTTTATACTCCCTTCTATCTAAAATAAAATTCGTTTTAGAGGGATATATACTTATTAAGAAAGTTAATGAAAAGTTTAATATATCTTTATTAATTGCATGTTGAAGTGTCCTGAAAATATAATCTGTGTAATCTGTATAATCAAGATGTGAGAGAAATGAAAGGGTAATTTTGGAAGTAAAATCATAAACATGTATGAAAAGTTACGAACGACGCTTATTTTAAATAATTAAAATTTCTCTAAAACGACATTTACTTTAGATAGAAGGGAGTATACTTTCGAATTTCAAAATTTTTTAGTTTTTCAATGACTCACTATTTTTAGTAACTTTGGTATTGACTTTTGATTTATTGTCTTTTTTGTTATTCTTTATTAAATGTTAATAAAATTTTCTATGTTAATGTATACACATATATTTAATAATTGGAAAGACTTATATTGAAAATAGATATTAATATTTATAGATTTTCCAAAAACAAATGTTAATCTTAGTTTAACTTCCAAGACTACTATTACTAATTATACTTGGAATTAATTTCGAAGAATAAAATAATTTATAATAGTCAATAATTAAAGTTTTAGTGAATGTGTAGTTTGGTAAATATAGATTCGGATTCACCATAATTTTATTCCCAATTTATTGGGCTGGAATTCAAACTCACGACGTGGTACTAAGCCTATCTAAACTCAGTTGCATTTTATTACCCAAATCTCGAGTTGAAGATAAGGTTGAACTAAATTATTTAAGCTGTCTTCTACATGTTCCGGAGAAGCAAAATAGCCAGTAAACCCTAGGGTTTTGATCTTTGCTATAAATATCCGGAAGCGAGACACCAACACCAATCCCTATTTTTTTCTTCACATTTGATACGGGAAAAGCAAGAATATATTTGAAATTGAAAAACAGAAATTTAGTTAACACTGTTGTGATTTCGATTGAGACAGACGTTAGCTATGGATAAGAGCATGCTAGCTGGATTGGATGGTCTACCTGAAGAAGATAAGATGCGAATGGCCACCATGATCGAGCAACTACAGTTGCGCGATAGGTCTGTCCCTTTTCCTTATTATTGCTTTATTTGAACTAAACGATGAGATCTTGGTCCTATTTGTTACTTTCAACAGGTGTTGGGTTTATATCTTTGGCTTATAGGGAATGTTGCTTATATTTGTGGGTGAATTTTCAATGTTTGATAATGTATTGATTCCTAGTGCTGGAGAGTTTGGGTGGGCTTTAAGTTTCTAAAATAGCAATCTTTGAGGTGCTGGTGCTAAGATCCTTATATTTGGCGTTCCTTATGACTTTACGTGTTTGGGGATCTTTCTTTTTGGAAAGAAAATGTAGAACTGAGGATTGTTGATTTTGAGAAGTCACTGGATGCATGCTCTTCTCTTGTTTCTGGCTTTCAATGAGACTGGCTCAACAGGGATTTGTGAGTTTTGTTGGTTCTGGTCGCGGTTGTGTCGCTTGTGAGGAAGGCTAAAGATGTGCTGTTTGCGAGTAGTCATGAGAAAGCAAGAAAAAGAGCATTTGCAGTGGTAATATCTTATTGACATGCATTGTTCTTTCAGAAAATAATATGTTTGATACAGGGGTTCTAAGCATTTTCCTTGTTCGGATACCCTTGTTTGTTCTGACTATCTATTATTCATCCCATACCAACTCTTCCATGTGCTGAGTGGTTCTCGAAGGTTTTTCTTTATACTATTTTTGTTTGCTTTTGTGGTTTCGGATTCATAACAAATGCTGGAGTTTCTCCACATTGAGTTCTTTTTTGAAATTTCTGCAAAAATGTTTACTCCCTATTGTTTGGAATAAAGATTTCGATATTGCTTTTATCTCACTTCTATTTATGTTGCTTCACTTCCTACGCTGGTGATAAAATGTCACTTGGTTGGTTTGACTGTGGCACTGCTAATGTGAAGCCAGAAGAATGTTCTCCTTAAAAACAATGCAGCAACTATGTCGTATTTGGACGTTTTGGGAACAACATTCACTGTCTGTCAATTGCTTAGGGTATAAGGGTCGTCAAAGACAATAAAGGTTAATCACAACAATAGCTGCATCAGAAAAGGCAATCTCAGCATCCATCTTTTGCTAGTTGAATGAATTGGTAGCATATGCTTTGGAATAATTTCTGAGCTGGTGCTCTGTGCGATAGCTAAGTTTTCACATTGTGAGTTGATCTTGCGTGATGTTAATATGTTCCTGCAGTTTGAGGATGTATAATTCACTTGTGGAGAGATGCTTTAATGACTGCGTGGACAACTTCTCACGCAAATCTCTGCAGAAGCAAGAAGAAACCTGTGTGATAAGATGTGCCGAGAAGTTCTTGAAGCATTCCATGCGTGTTGGTATGAGATTTGCAGAGCTTAATCAAGGGGCAGCTACATCAGACTAGAGCACGTAAAACCCATGAATTTGGCTCAAAAAATCATTGTTTTTAAGTTAACTAATCATTATGGTTTTGCTTCTGAAAACTGGAGCCGCTTTGAAAAAATCATTGTTTTTAAGTTCTAACTAATCATTATGGTTTTGCTTCTGAAAACTGGAGCCGCTTTGAGGAAGTTATTATAATTATTTTTTTAACTATTCTCCTGCCGGGGTTCCTAATTGCTGGCAACTCAAGTTCAGAATGTTTGGCATGAGTTATTTAAAATTTTCGATTTTGGCATTATAATGGACATTTTAGTTGATCTGTGTAATGCGAGTTGGAGGATCAAATAGCCAGCTGATATTGCTTCAAACCCCAACGCATAACCAAATGTACAGACAAGTCTAGGAGTCTTATTGTTCTTAACATTTACAACTATCATGAGAAACCAATCTCCTGTAAATAGTCCGATGGCCACTTTAATGTTTAGAAAGTTAGCCATATCACTCGATTACTACCACTCGAGTACTATCAAGTTTATATCAACCCTCACCACCTAGAAAGTGATCGGAAAGGAGTGAACAATTAGAACGATTTCTCTATTTTTACGGATCACATTTGAAAATTGAGATATAACACATCGATACTACTGTGGCAGGTAGAAAAATGTACACCGTTCAACTAGAAATTAAAAGGAAGGGATACCAACTTATATAGAGCCAATTTACGCCTGTGGACAATGAAATTGAATTTGCATATTGGTTAGGTCGGCCGTGCTAGGCCCAGGCTCAAATTCGCGCGTCCACGGCCTATTCGCAGGAGGTAACTTTCCATGTATACGTAAAGACCTAAACTTAGCAGCTATTCTATATATAAAGTACTACTTTCCCATAATACAGGTACGATATTACAACCCTGATATTCTTCGTATACAGTCACCAAAATCCTTTCCAAAAGACTAACTTGAGCGTCGGAGGGGCCTGCCGGCTATCAACCCCCGGCGTGCCTTGTGTTGTTTTGCAGGTATTCTCTTGCTAAGGACAACCAATCTCATGATCCAAACAGCAGCGCCCCGCCTCACCAGAATCAGATAGAACCAGTTACTTTAATTTGTATACATTAATTAATAATTATGATTATGATTGTAAAACTAAATAATTTTCAACATAAGAAAAACTAAAACGGAATATAATAGATGAAAAAAGGTTATTTTCTATGACAGCCGAGCTATTGGCCATAAGGACAGGGCTGCAAATTGCTTGGCGCACTGGGTTTCGAAAAATTATGGTGGTGTCCGACTCTTTAGAGGCCCTTCGGTTGCTATCTAGTGATGATTGGTTGTTTCACCCTTGGGCTAATATTGTCGCTGATATCATTGTTTGTAAGGGTTGGGATTGGGATATTCTATGGCGTTATTCTCTAAGGGAAGGAAATCGCGTAGCAGATGCCCTTGCTAAATGAGGAAGCAAAAATTGACACGAATTTCAAGAATGATTATCACCGTCTCCAAATCTCTTGCTAGACCTAGCTGCTGATGCTTAAGGAGTATGCTTTTTGAGATAATGATTTTTCTTGTTTCTTTATTTTAGTGTTTGTTTTTTCACTTTCCGATGTGCCAAAAAAAATTTATTTTCTTCCTTTTCTTTCATCAATAACATTTTAACATTTGTTATTAAAAGCTAAATACTTTATTAACTAATCTCCTATTCAAAACTAATACAACAAAACAATCATAAGAGTTTGATTTTATTGCTTGTTTTTAGTATGTTTGTGAAATAGTAAATAATAAATCTTTTTTAGCATAGTTTTATAAATGTTTGTGTTTATTAGCGATTGCAAAAGGGTCGAACCGGGCCCAAGTCACTGGGTCAAGCCTTGGTTGACCGAGTTTCGGTTGGATTTTCTAAGCCTGATTGAGCCTAGGGCTTTGAGGGACCGACCTGGCCCAGGATTACACACTTTGAAGCAAAACGACGTCGTTTTGCACTTTTAATTTTAAAAAAGGTCGGGCTGATAAAATTGATCTTTTATCGTCGTTTTGCACTTTTAATATTAAAAAAGGTCGGGCTAATAAAATCGATCTTTTTAGTATGAGAGTTGATTTTTATTTCTTTTTCTAGCACGTTTGAGATAAAATAATTCCATTAATGTTAGTGTTTATTTTATTACAAAATTTCTATTATTCCAATTTATTACAAAATATGTAAAAATGTAAAAAAATAGAAGGTGAATATTTATGGTAAGTTGATATTTTAACTCTCAGTTTAGGCTCAAAATAATTGTTAAAATTTGAATTAATTAAATTTAAATAAAGATTAAAATGTTTATTTTAAAATTTAAAATTTAAAAATATAATATATCTCAATTTTGACTAAAAGTTTTTTCAGATGCAAATTTAAAAAATTCTTAAGTTTGACCAAAATTTGAATTTAATTTAATCAAAATTTAAAATTGATTTGATCTAATTTAACATTCGATATTACAAAGCATCAACATTATTTTCACTGCTTATCCAATTTGAGTCGATTCGATTCAATTCAATATGATTTCACTCGGAACAAATGCTCGTCAGAATCATCATAATGACATGATGAGCAGCCCAAAATCTCAGGTTACCTGTTCCTATCATGTTTTCCAAGCATCCATCCATCCATCCAACGAAACAGGATAGGACAGGTTAACGGAACAGATGATCTGTTCCCTAAGCTCGGCCACGGCAATCAGAAGGCCAGGAGATGCTTGACATTTTCTCTTCTACGTTTCTCATGGGAGTGTTCAAAGGTCTGCTGATTTAGTTGAAGGTGGCCCTGGGTGTGAAGATTGTAGGAAAGTAAAGAGACATAAGTTAAAGCGAAGAAAGGATATTGTGCCTTCAAGGACATTCTCCAACATTGGATGCTGAAGATAGATGGTGGGTAATAAAGGGACCGAATTCCATAGATTCTTCAAAAGTTGATCCACCAACTAAATCATTGAAACAGGTTTCTAAGGGTAGGCAAAAGGTTGTGCGTAAAAGTCAGAGTCTGGCTCAGTTAGCCACTGTAGGATTGAGAGTAGCCAGGGAGCTTCTACTAGCCATGTTTGTGATAACAAGGTAAACTGCCCTCATCACAGAGCAGGAATGGAAGGGGATAAATCATTTGATGGGACCAAAAGAATGCATGGTGGTGATATCGTCTCGATTGGAAAAGGTCTAAAGAGACTACGTCTCATGGAGAAAAGGACCATTACAGTTTGGGTAATTAGAGTTGTTAGGGAGCTTGTTGAGGAGGCTGAAAAGAATACGGCTAAGATTGGACAGTTTAGTCGTCCTTTTGTTGCAGTTGATGATAGAGGCAGTGTAAGGTGGAAGCTTGGTGAAGATGAGTTATCCGCTATATTGTCTATGATGGATTCTTGTAATGATTTAGTATCATAAGCCAAGTTATTACTTTGGTTACTGCCAAAAGTTCCAATTAATCTTAGAATTCATAGTGGGAGTAATGTAATGTTGCTGCCAAGGAATGTGGAAGAGCATGCATGTGAAGTTGGAGAGACTTTCTTGTTATCATCGCTTAGAAGGTGAGCTCTTAAGGTCGAACTGATTATGAGGTTTTGTTGAGAGGATTGCTTTTCATATCTTACTGTGCTCTATATTTGTGTCTGTTATTTACATGCAATTTGTTCAAGAACTTTTGTGGCATTTTATAGCTCACTTGATTTGTTTTCTTCAGTTTTATTTTTTTGTGGCCATGGTATAGCTTGTAGGGATTTTAATCCCTTTAAAATACAAGATCTATTCATATCAAATCATCAAGAATCAAACAAAAGCGGAAACGTACCTGAATCTATTATTAAAATCTACACTAGAGTTTTGTGGTTTTGTCTTCCAAATTAGAACGTAGCCCTTTCTTTGGAGTTTTCGGTAACTCTCTATTTTCTCTCTAATGATGGGATTTCAGACAAGAATTAAGCATATGTTTAATTTGGGGACCATAACCATTTATATTAAGGTAAAGCCTAATCTAATTTCTAGTTTGGCTCATCATAAAACTAGAAATTATAAACCCAGTTTCTGCACATATAAAACCCATACTTAAAATAGATGCACAAAGCCCAAAATACCATAAACATATTAGACCACTTTAATTAATTGGGCTCAACTTTATATGATAGCCTTTATATACAATTACACACAGATAAGCCCACATGTTTGATTAAAAAATTCCTTACAATCTCTTACTTGGGCTATATGTGTTACCTTAAAAATGTGTATTAACCTTATGAGTACTTAGAATTTTGCTATCATTACTGTATGCATCCCCAAACAATCCAGTCCATCAATTATAGCAACATAGGATCAAAGCATCTTTCGCTACAATTAACGTAACTAGACCCATCATGCTAATATAACTAAATGACATAGATCAAGTATGGATGTGTAGCCTGGAAATTATAAGCAGCGTGATCTTAACATGCTTATTTCCAACTGGTCTAACCTTATGCTTTAGTGATATGAATTTTAAATAAGTTTAGAGACAAAATAAACCAAATATATTAAAGCTGAAAATAACCTCGAACAACTTAACCAAAAATATCCAAAATGACAGTGAAAAAATGTCTAATATGAAAAGCATCTACAATACAAACTCCCACTGAAACTATATATCCTAAAAAGATGTAGCACCCATATGAGTAGTGTGCTCATGAAAAACTTTTGGTGGCACTCCTTTAGTAAGCGGATTCGCAATCATGGAGTTTGATCCAATGTGTTATATAAACAACTGTCCACTTTGAACTCTCTCTTTAATAATTAGGAACTTGATGTCGATATGCTTCGACTTTGTCGAGCTCCTATTGTTATTGGAAAATAGCACTGTAGAGTTATTGTCACAAAATAACTTAAGTGATCTTTCAATAGAGTCCACAATGCGCAGCCCTGTGACAAAGTTTCACAGCCATATCCCGTGGTTGGGTGTCTCATAATACGTTATAAACTCCACTGCCATGGTGGAAGAAGCTATAAGTTTCTACTTAACACTCTTCTAGGAAATAGATCCTCCAGCAAGCAAGTAGGCATAGCCTGAAGTGGATCTCCTATTAACTTGGCATCCAGCAAAATCGGAGTTAGAATAACCAATAATCTCCAGCTTATTTGATTTTCTGTATGTAAGCATATAATCTTTCGTTCCCTACAAGTACCGCATGACCCGTTTAGCTGCTTTCTAGTGATTCAATCCTGGGTTACTTAAATATCTCCCTAGCACTCGAACAATATATGCAATATCCGGACACGTAAACCTAAGCATACATTAGACTTCCTACAGTCGAAGCATAAGGAATCTTCTGCATTTCCTTAGCTTCAAATTCATTATTAGGGCATTGACTTAAAACTGAACTTATCTCCCTTAGACATAGGGGTATCACCCAATCTTGCATACCAAACCTTTTAAGTACCTTTTCGATATAGCTCTTTTATAATAATATAAGAATACCTCGAGAGCGTTCCCAATGTATCTGAATCCCTAAAACAAAAGAGGCATTACCAAGATCTTTTATTTCAAATTTCTTTGAAAGAAATCTCTTAGTTTCGTGTAATAAGCCTATATCATTAGTGGCAAGCAATATGTCATCGACATATAAAACCAGAAAAATGTACTTCCACTAAACTTATGGTATGTATAATCATTAGCCAAGTTCATCTTACAACCGAATGAGATGACAAATTGGTGAAATTTGTAATAACATTGACGAGATGTCTGTTTGAGTCCATAGATGGATTTCTTTAGTTTGCAAACCATTTGCTTTATATTTCCTGACAAAACGTTTTCTAGTTGCACCATATAATTTATCTCATCAATGTCACCATTGAGAAACGTTGTCTTAACGTCAATCTTATGTAACTCAAGATCAAAATGTGTCACTAATACCATTATTATCCTGAAAGAGTCTTTTGAAGAAAACAGAGAGAAAGTCTCTTTATAATCAATGCCTTCTTTTTGTGTAAAGCCCTTTGCGACAAGACGAGCCTTGTACCTTTCTACATTGCCTTTCAAATTCTTCTTGGTTTTAAATATCCATTTGCAGCCAATAGGTTTCACACCTTTAGGCAATGATACAAGGTCCCAAACATCATTGTCCTTTATGGACTTTATCTCTTCATTCATGGCATTAATCCACTTTTGAGAGTTAGAACTTTCCATGGCTTGATGGAAGTTGATTGGATCATCTTCCACCATACCAATGTCAA
>JANIJF010000008.1:61137541-61147838 GCA_024520955.1 Erythroxylum bequaertii
AAGGCTGAAGTGAAGTCAACGAGTGAATAGGCGCAACAGGAAGTTCGCTGCGACGAAGGGTATCGGTCGCTGCGGCGAAATACGAAGCAATCCAGGCTGAACTTTCAGGAAAAATTCGCTACGGTGAAAGAACCAACAATGAAGCAAAACCTTTCGGGAAAAGTTTGTTGCGGCGAACATATTTGTCGCCACGACGAACCTTCGAATACCCAAACCATTTTTAGGAAACTCACCCACTGTATGACTCGATCCAAATCATATTTTGTTTAAAAACCTGCCATATTAGGTTAAGAGCCGACATAGAGAGATACACAGATAATATACACAACACCTTGCTCTCTCTAAACTTCAGATATTCATCATCACCTCTCCTCCATTTGCATAGTCAACTCTTTCATCGACAGTTGCTGCCATGGATGCTTCTGGTGGGTTTTTGGTTGTGAGTTCGCCTGGAGTAATGCTTGGCTAAGCACATTTTTCTCTTGAAGATGTAGCAATGGCTGGAGATCAATGGGCTTCAAAGGGGAGTAATTTAATCATGTTTAGCTACATTGTTATGAACTCCTAAGTTTAGGATTTGTAATTTGTAGTTGGATTTTCCTTGATTAGAGTTTAATCAAGTGTTGAACATTTAATGTGTTATTGGGTTTTGTTTGTGTAGAACTTGAAGCTTGAATATGTGAAGTCTCATATATGTCTATTTGTGATTTTGTTAATTCTCTTTTATCTGCCTAGTTGTGTTTCATATTGAGATGATGCTAGATCCCAAATTGACTAATCGCATTGACTTACCCATTGCACACACTAAGACGCATTCAAAAAGGTTTTAAGAAATGGAATTCATTGATTAAAACCTTGGACTTAAAGAGTTCTTTAAGGTTTATCATTTGAAACTTAGTGATTTTCACTCCCACCAAGATTTATTCCGAACGATGATAGTCAAAGCTCATTTTTCAAGAGGATTCCATCACATTTGATCATTGTTTTTAACTTTCAAATTCTTATTCCCAAAAATCCTAAAACATTTTTTACACATTTCTCTTAGAATTCGTTCAATTTTGTCAAATTTCTGAAAGAGTCAAAACCCCCTTCCTAATTACTTCAGCTTGCATTCCATGACATTTAGGCTAACTTAGGTCCATTTCCTTAGGTTCCAATTAAGTGAGACGACTCGAGGTTGCATTCTATATTGCAATCCTTGGAATTATTTTTTTTATTTGACCTCTAAAGGTAGGTACTAAAGGCTTCGAATCAAGATGTAAAGTTTTTAAATATATACCCAAGGAGAAGAGACTAAAACTTAACTTTAAGACAACTCATTGCATATTTGTCAAGTGTGGAAATCAACAGTCTGTGTTTAGACTCTATGACCTAGAAAAGTAGGAAGTTTTCAAAAGTAGAGATGACATATTATATGAGCATAAGATACGTGCATACCTTATTAAAAGAGGTAAGACTACTCTCAATAGCTTAATACTATGGTTCCATTGATGTTTCCCCTATTTTAACTTCTGTTGATTAGCCTATAGATGGACACAAAGAATATGACCAGGCACATGATGTTAGTGATCAGGCATAACCTCATAGTGATGAGCTGTATGAGCCACATCTGAATGATGGTATAGATGATCCTAGTTAGAATAATGAGCAAGGGGATCATCTTAGTTTAGTGGTGGAGGATATTCAACTTTGAAGTTCGATTAGAAAAAAAAGGCCTTCTACAAGGTATTCGAGTACAGAATACCTTCTAGTTACTATTGAGGGGGAGGCTGAAAATGTACAAAAGACAAAGTCACATGAAGATAAAGATCTTTAGTTCATAACTACATAGGAGGAAATGAATTCCTTGAAGAAAAATGAAAAATATAAGCTGGTGAAACTTCTAAAGGATAAGAAATCATTGATGAATAAATGGGTATTTAAGATAAAGAAGGATGGTCACAATCTGGTGAAGCATAAGGCAAGAATAATGGTGAAAGGATTTAGTCAAAAGAAAGGCATTAAATTTCATGAAAATTTTTCACTAATGGTTAAGATTACTTTAATTCAAACCATGTTAGGTCTAACTATAGTTTAGATCTTGCACTTCAACAACTAGATGTGAAAACAACTTTCTCGCAAGGAAATTTGGAAGATATATATATAAAAGGTTTAGGGAAAAGAGATTTGTTTACAAGTTAAAGAAGAGCTTCTATGGGCTAAAACAGGCTCCAACACACTGGTATCAAATGTTTGATTCATTTATGAAAGGAAATGGTTGTAAGTAAACTTTTACTGATCCTTGTATATATTTAAAAAAGTTTATCGATGGAAGCTTTATTATTCCCCTTTTTACATTAATGATATGTTGATTAGGATAAGATATTGGGATCATTAGCAAGCTGAAGGAACCTACAAAGCAAATTTTAGGCTAAAAAATAACCCAGGACAAGAAAAATAAGAAGTTATAGTTATCACACAAAAGGCATATTTAATAGGTGTGAGAAATGTTCATTATGAAGCATGCCAAGCTAGTTAATATGCCACTAGCACCTCATTTTAAATTAAGCATGCCTACCTTTCAATTAAAAAGGAGAAAGATGGTATGTCTTTTGTTTCAAACTCATCTGTTTTTAGTTCCTTGATGTATGCAATGATATGTTCAAGACTGAATATAACACAAGCTGTTGGGTTGGTGAGTATGTACTTGTCCAATCTGGGGAAGGTTTACTAGGAAGCATTGAAATGGATCTTAAGATACTTACGAGGCACTGACAAATAGAGCTTGTGTTTTTTTATGGTGGGGAGCTCATTTTAGTGGGTTATACAGATGCAAATGGCTATAGATCTTGATAACAAGAAGTCCACTTCAAGTTACTTGTTCAAATTTATTGAGAGGAGCCATTTCTTGGCAATCCAAGTAACAAACATATGTAGTTGTTGTAGAAGCAAGGAAGGAGATGCTCTAGTTAAAATGGTTCCTTCAAGAGTTATTTGTAAAAAAAGATGATTTGTAGTATTTTGTGACAACTAAAGTGTCATAAATTCTAGCAAGAATACTATACAACATTCCTATACCAAATATATCGATGTCAGGTATCACTGGATGAGATTTGTGATTAAGAGATAACAAATGTTGTTGAAGAAGATTCACACAGATAAGAATGAAACTGATAGGTTAATAAAGGTGGTTTTTGGGATCAATCATAAGCTTTATAGTAAGCTCGCCAAGATGACTCTTAAATAGTCATTGGGATGATTCGAGTCTCCTCCAAAATGAACTAAAGAGGGAGATTGTTGAGTGTTTAGCCTTATTTAGAGGCAAAAGTGATATTCAGTGATCTTGGATATTCTCATGGATAAATGATGAATGAGAGAAGTCAAAAAGGATAACAGTTGATTTGAAGCCATACCTATGAGAAACAACCCTGTAAAGTACAACACTCTCATATCTTTAACTTAGATAACTATATATGAATGCCATATAAGAGACTGTAAACGTATACAAGTTACATGATGATCTACACAACCATGTAAGATTAAACACACCCGTTTCAATAACATATGTTATCATATGTCAAGACTATGTAAGTAACTGCAAATGTGTATAGGTAGATGATAAGAGTCGAAGATATATATGACCATGTGAAAGCAGGAATGCTTGTGTCCCTAGTATATATGACCGTGTGATTAACTAAGACTATATATATATGCAATTTCTTGAAATTTGGTTAGGATACTATCACCTACACAATCGTGTAAGTGACTCTGTGCAATTTTAAAACCCTATTTTTGAGTATACAAGGGAAAAGAAGGGATTCATCAGGATGAGTGAAGAAGAACAATATAAATGGAAAAGAAAGAGAGTAAAAGTGAGTATAGTAGGCATTGTCATTTCAAAATTGGTAGTTTTAGCAATAAGTTGTCTTTTAAGTGGTTGTTTTAGGATTAAATTGAGAATATTGTTCATTTAGGGTATCAAATTGTACTTAATCTTGAAACTTGGTGGGATTACTTGTGGCTATTTTGTGGTATAATTTTGAGCAAGGACCAATAGCTCAGAATCTTTAAACTCTTGCAAGTTCCTATTTGAATAAGTAGATCTGTTTTTCGATTTAACTCATAAGTTTTTCCTCTATACTAGAGGATTTTTACGTATATCTAAGGTATGATTTATTTTTTGTAATCTATATTGTTTTTTTTTATTTTTACGATTAAAATCTTAAGATTAGTTGATTATCTTGATGGACATTTTGCATGTTAATTTGCCCAAACAAAAAAAGACATTTTGCATGTTGTGATTGAAGCCCGACACATTTTGTATTCGATTTAACATTTGTGATATTTTACGAGTCAAGTTTGCAAGAATTGAATTCTCTCCTTAAAATCTTTTTTATTAAAGGAGAATGCTCTTCCATCTCTCTCAATATTTTATAGTCCTAAAATTTATGCTCAATATTATAAAAAAAATATTCTAAGAAAGCTATATCACTTACAAAAATACATCCTGGAGTAATGGTATTCTATAATTAGCAGAAATCAAAATCAATCTGAAATTCTTAATTTAAATTTCTGTATCATTGCTTCTTCAATTTTTATGTTAACAGCTTATGCTAATAGTAGATGCATTAATTATTCTGACCAGGAAACTGCAGACGCGTGGAAAGGATAGCACATACAATTCCATCAGCATAGAGAAGCTTTAACTTCGAAATATGTATCAATTGCCTTAAGCAATTAAAGGTGTTGAAGTTCGGGCGCAAATGAAGCAGATAGATCGTGAAAGAGAAAGGTAAAGCTCGAATCTTGATGAGAATAAGTTATATGAAAGTGCGGAATCCACAATAAGGGGATACAAGCCGAGTCAGATCTTTTGTCCAATATTATGGTGTCTTATTGTGTCCAATAAATCTCAGCCACTTATTTATATGGGTCTCGTATGGGGCCGCGTGGGGCTTCAAAATAAATAGCTAAGATTCTATGAGACAGAATAAAACGGAGTAAAACTGGACAGAGGATCTAGACTCATACAAGACATTCAAGGCCCACAATGCGAAATGGTGCACATTTGTTGACACTTATAGGCCCTACTCTGCTGCTAGATATGATGTTTTTATACCTTTCAGGGCGCTTGCTTTTCAACGCAAAGATCCAGCTTGTCGTTTACTTTTAAAGGGAGGCAAAGAAATGGGGTGTTAAAGTTGAGTGGATATTAATTTAGGAATTTGGGTTAATTATTTTTTACCATGTTTTATTAAATCTCATTCACATATTTATGTAACGTCTATGTGTAGACAATATTAAATAGTACATGATTGAAACACTCTAACAGAAACAGGATACTCCAACCCTAATTTAGGACAAGGCAATACACGTGGAAGATAAAGACCTAAAACAGTGAAGCTGTTGCACATTGTAGGACATGTCAATCTAAAGCTTCTTATTTTTGTAGGTATAGTCATAGTAACATACCCATTAAGCCATTATGCTCTATCTTTTAAAATCACTAATTCCATCCAAGCTAAGGGTAAAATTAATCAAGATTACATTTATCCTCAAAACTATATGAATTTTTAGTCATACAATTTTTTTGTAGAAAACAAAAAGACTTGTTGAAACTTTTATCAAAAAGTATGGTCATTTGCTGAGTCAACAAGGATTACATAGATAACTTGAGATGGAAATCGTAATGAAACTTTACACCATAAAACTATATAGTTGGTCTTGTTAAAAGGTGTCAATCATATAGATTCCTTCTATTTTTCTTCGAATCAATTCTTGGATGGTTGGTTTTGTAAACCATCGATCCTTGTGACTTCTTCTATAAAGTAAGTACTTCCAGCTAGACCTGATTATGATTCAAACTGGTTGGGTCGGCTGTGCTAGGCCCAGGCCCAGGACGTTCAATCCATGCATCCACGACCCATTTATAGGAGTTAGTCTCCCATGCAAACACAATGATCTACATGAAGACCTAAACCTAGCATCCACGGCATATATAAGGTACTATTCTACCATGATAGAGGTACGACAATACAACCCTAGTTTTTTCTTCGTTCTCTTCGACCGATTTACTCTCAAAAGACTAACTTGAGCGTCGGAGGGGGCTTCCGGGAACCAACCCCCGGCGAGCCTTTACTTATTTTGCAAGTGTTCGGCAGCCAAAGCCATCCAAAATCATGGATCGAAACAATAATATTCAACCCCAACAAAATTCGACTGAACCATGAGTGTTTCACTGAAACACCGTCAAGAGCTTCCTCACAAAACTCACTAGTACTCTTTTGATAAGTACTCTGTCAGTCTCTCAATATTTTTCCTCTTTTGAATCACAGAATTGATTTCTTGTAATAGTTTGCAATAATGTTGTTGTACCTGTCCTAATCATAAGTGTTGAGGATGACAGCCTTCGGTTGTAATTGTACAAGTCTAAATATCGCATGCTCTCCTCACGTGACTACTAATGTAACTTCTGCTGTGCGTTTTATGTGTATTGGATGCATCTGTGTTCAGCTTATGTTCTGATCTCTATGCTCTGCGTTTAAGTTGAATACGTCTACGTTTTTGTTACTTTGCTTCTGATCCATTCACGTGAGTCTCACATGTGTATGACTTTAGGCTCAGTCGAACATTCGAGAGCTCCTCTCTTTCTCTTTGTGAGCTTCAGATACTTTCTTCCCTTTTCTCTTTCGATTCTTCGTCTATGTCTTTTGTTTGATGACTTTGTGTTGAGGGTTTATGGAGGACTCTGTGTTTTCCTTCACATTATTCCCTCCTTCTCCATAATCTTCACGCAATCCGTCAATTCGTACGTTTTTCAAAAATTCGAAACCCTAATTTTTCCAATTTTGTGAGATCGACGGGTAAGCTTTAATTTCTTTCTTCAAGGTGCTTCATTTATCTGTAGAAACTCTCTACAGAAAATGAATTTCTTTATTGGAGCTACTTTTGTCCCAAAATCTAACGGATTCTGTTCACTTTTTATTTTTTTTAGGTTAACCTCTCCGGCGTTAATCTTGTCCTTGATGAAATGGAGTCGAACATCTATATGCTTCGACCTCTTGTGCAGAACCGGGTCCTTACTCAGGTAAAGTGCGCTCTGACTGTCTATGTGTATGGTTGCTTCTGTTATTTTGACTTTGATTTCTGATAATAGTCCCTTAAGCCATATTAACTCTTTTAAGCCTTCTGTGATAGTGTAGTATTCTGCTTCTGTTGTAGATAGTGACATCACTGATTGTTTTTGAACTTTCCAGCTTACTGTGTTGCTTGAGAGTGTGAAATAGTATGCTGACAATGATTTGTGTGTATCCTTATCTGCTGCATAGTCTGCATCTACATAACCATTTAAGCTTGTATGTTTAAGGACTTGTAGGTTAGATTTAGAAAAACATAGACCATGATTTAAGTATCTAAGAACTATTTTAAAACTTTGCCAATGTTCTAGACCTGGATTAGCCATGAATCTGCTAAGTAGGGGTGATTGCATATGCTAAGCCAGGTCTAGTACAAATCATAATATACATTATACAAGCTATACCTACATCATAAGGATATTTATGCATGTGTTTCTGTTCTGCTTCTGTTGCTGGACTCTTGGCAGCTATCAGTTGTAAGTGTATGGCAATTGGAGCAGGACTAGGTTTAGCATCTTCCATGTTGAACTTACATAGGACTTTTCTAATATAGTCCCTTTGAATCAACCATAGCTTTCCTTCTTCTTCATTCCTTATGATTTGCATTCCCAATAGCTTCTTAACTTTCCCTAAGTCTTTCATATCAAAATTCCTTCTCAGAGCATTCTTCACTTCTTGAATTTTCTTCACTAACTTTCCTGTGATCATTAGATCATCAACATACACTAGCATATAGACCACTTCATCTTTCTTTAAGTCTTTCTAGTATAGACGGTAGTCATAGGCACTTCTTTTGAACCTCAATTCTGTCACCACTTCATGGAACTTCTTGTTCCATTGCCTATGAGCTTGCTTTAGGCCATAGAGTGATTTTTCTATCAAGCAAACATGATCTGGTTTCTGTTTGTCTATGAATCCTATGGGTTGCTTCATATAGATAGTTTCTTCTAGCCTTCCATATAGGAATGTTGTCTTTACATCCATCTGATGTATTTCCCAATCATTCAGAGTTGCCAGAGTCAGTATTATCCTCACTGTTTTAAACTTGACCACTAAAGAGAAGATTTCCTTATAATCTACTCCTTCTCTTTGCCTAAAGCCTTTTACAACTAGCCTGGCCTTGTAGGTCTTCAGATCAGTTTCTGTCACTCCATCCTTTAGCTTGAATATCTACTTACATTCAATCACCTTAGCATTAGGTGGCTTGGGAACTAGCTTCCAAGTCTCATTCTTCATTAGAGAAGAGTATTCACTTAGGCAAGCCTCCTTCCACTGATCTATATCAGTCCTTTCCATAGCCTCCTCATAGGTTTCTGGTGCTCCAGATTCAACTGATTCTGCAACCAAATAGGCATATTCAACTAGGTTAGTCTCTAAATACCTTCTGTTTGGTATTAACTACCTTGGTTCCCTATCCCTGACTAGTTGATAGTCCTGTAGTGAAGTTTTAGCTTCTGTTGTTCCCTCTTCTTGTTCTGGTCCCTCCCGAGAGTTAGAATTTGAGTCCAATCTTTCTTCTACTGCTTATGTTGTTTGTTCAGCATCTGTTTCTGTTTCTCCTCCTTCATATGTGGAGGATGGGACAAAAAAGGGATTCAAACTATTGTTTGATCCCAGCTGTTGCATGACATTGTCTTGGACATGCATCCCTCCATCATTAGGCTTCAGAAGTGGGAATTTAGTTTCCCTGAACACTACATCTCTACTTATATGAGTTTTGTGAGCTCCTGACTGTAGGATTAAGACTTTATACCCTTTAATTCCTTCTAGATATTCGAGAAACACCCCTTTGACTGCTCTTGGTTCCAATTTCCCTTCTGTTTGGTGTATATGGGCACTGCATCCAAAAGGTTTCAGGTGAGTCAAATTTGGTTTAAAACCAATCCATACCTCTTCAGGAGTCTTATACTCATTTGCAGATGTTGGTAGTCTATTGATTAGGTATGCTGCTATTACGATTGCTTCTCCCTCTAGAGCTTGAGATGGGCCTGAGGATAGCAGCATGCATCTAGTCTTTTCAAGTAAGGTTCTGTTGAGTCTTTTTGCTACTGCATTCTTTTGTGGAGTAGCCTTGATTGTTCTGTGCCATTGGATTCCCTTCTGTTTGTAGTAATCATCAAACTCCTTGTGCAGAACTCTAAGCTATTGTTTGTCCTTAAGCACTTCAGCTTCTTTTTTGTTTAATTCTCCATCAAGGTGTGCCACTTCACAAAAACTTCTAGTGTTTCATCCTTAGACTTTAGGAGATAGATCCAGTATTTCCTGGACCTGTCATTAATGATAGACATGAAATATCTCTTACCTCCCATGGTTTGAGTCTTACCTTCCATGGTTTGAGTCTATGTTGGCCCCCATAGGTCACTATGAGCATATTCCATGCTACTGGTGGCCCTCCTTGCATTCTTTAGGAAAGGGGTTATGTGATGTTTCCTTAGGATACATCCTTCACAAAACTCAATGTAACATCCCGTTCCCATAGGAAAGGGTTAGAATCCTAAATTGTGGTATGAGTGAGCTCAAAAAGCATGTGAAACTTTGGAAGGGTTTGTGTGAGTCATGTCCGTTTAACGGACCTTCTCGGGAGAATTGGGACACCTTGGTTGTTTCATGTCTGTTTAACGGACATGCAGGTTCGTTTATCGAACCTTCTCGGACTAATTTGGATTGTTTGGCCAGTCTATGTCCGTTAAACGGACATGGAAGTCCGTTTAATGAACATCCTTGGGTAAACTTTAGTAAATTCCAATTTTGATGGGACATGTGGGTTTAAGTGAGATTAAGAAGATTGTATTTCATGCCAATGCATTATATCGGCAAACACATGTGAAGTGGATTATTGCACACATTAAAATCATTGATCATGCACTCAATTGACATTTTTCAAGTATAAATGATTGTTTTAATATGAATACTATGCGAATTATGGTTTTTGTGTCTTGAAATTGAGTGGTAATAGTTAAGAAGTGAATTAGAATTTTTGGAGAAAATTTGGGAATTTTCTAAAATTTAGGGTATTTTGGACCCGGAAAAATGCCAAGTGGCAGAACAATCGTCAAATTGGAGTAGAATTCAGAGTCAAATGGTAATGGAAATTTTTATATATGCCATTGGGATTTTATTACATGAATCATTGAAAATTGGGAGACAATTGGAATAGAAATTGGAGACAAAAACAAATGGAA
>JANIJF010000008.1:61428607-61438672 GCA_024520955.1 Erythroxylum bequaertii
GATTAATTATATAAAAATTCTATTATTTATAAAATTCTTTATAATAGATAATATTATTTTCATATATTTTGTTAAGGAGAATAGATAAGTTAAATATTTTTATTTTGACGTTATAAAAATTTTATGTAATAAAAAGATAATAAAATATAATACATTAATATTATAAAAATATTGATAACAACTATTTATATTAATTAACAATCTATACTTTTAAATGCATGCTTGCATTTAAAAATAGCTATAAAATATGTTACATAAATAATTTCAACATAGGTTATTTGATTATAAAAAAGTCTAGGGACAACTCTATCAAACAGTATCTTGTGAAACTTATAATGCAATGCATATAATACATACATATATTTTGGACACTAAAGTTTGTCATTTTTCACATAATAATTTACGTACTTACTTTGATGAGGAAACATTGCTCCTCCTAATTTGTTACCAGATAGGAAAAGGGTCTTAAGATTGTGGAATGTTCCTAGTGACTCTAGGAATTCGTTTGTCACATTGTTGACAAGACCGTGAAGACAAAGAACACTTAAGTTGTTGGCACCTTTTGCACCTGCCACATTGTGAAAAGTAATATTGAGCAGAGCTTATGTCCAATAATTTGATATTAAAAAATTAAGAGTAAATACATATATTATTGAGCATTTAATATATTCTTTTGTTGAAACAGTACCTTTGAAAGACTCAAATTTGATAATCTCATTTTCACTTAAATCCAACTCTTTCAAGTCGCTTAAAGCATTCAATTCTAAGGAATAAAAAGAATGAAACTATCAGAACTTTACTAATTTTGTTACTTAATAGATATAAAGCAGAAATGTTATATTTTTCTGACCTGTCATATTTATTGACCCTTTTATAAGATTTTTACGTAGATCCAATTTTTTGAGAGAAAGCCCACCCAGAGATGATAATATGCTATTGTTGAAATTGTTCACACTTAAATCAAGGGACTGCAATTTTTCAAGTTTTAATAGCGTCTCAAAACCTGCAAGAGAAAGGAGGAGTTGCAAGTAGTAGCTGTGTTTGAAAAGTTGTATATAAAAACCATTTCATAATCCAATGCCAATGGAATAAGGAATTTGAGGGATATAAACATTAAAAGATAAAGAAAGCTCACCTCCATTCTCCACGCAACCTGCGATATAATTATATGACAAGTCAAGACTTGTCAATTCACGGAAGGGAAGAAACAGAGAGGCATTTAGATACCACAACCCATGTTGGTAAAAATCGGCCGAGAGTCGGAGGTGCGAAACTCGACTCGTTATTGGGTTGCATGTAACTCCATCCCAAGTACAACAATCAGCATCTCTCCCCCATGAACTAAACGCAACTGATGAAGGGAAATGTGGTTTGAGTTGTAACAGTGCAATTCTTTCATGTGAGGAACAGCCATAACACAGCAACCCTTGGAATGTAATATTGGCTACTAATACTTAGGACGTCTTTCTTTTTGAAAAGTAAGTTTGTGGGAACCTTTAAAAACTCTTAGGCTCTTAGCAATAGCTTCCCTTTATTTTGTAGGCCTTGACTTAGGGCCATTAAAAATGTGAAAAGATAAAAAGAAACACACCTTAAAGATATTTATTTATTTATCTCTTTGATTAATTAATTTATTCTATTGCTCTATATCTCTTGGAGTCAATACAAAGACTCCAAAAACATAATTATTGGTTGGATAGATTTCTTTTTGAAATCTAAAAGAAAACATATCATTTTCTAACATAGTGGTTGCAGCTTTGGATGCCGAAAACATACAAACATCAATTTCTTTTTATTTCTAAAGTATATTTTCTTACATATGGATTTATTATTTTTATCTTTCAATTTAGCATAATAAATTAAAAAATAAATTCAAAAGAAAACCCAACGAGATGAATAGAAAAATAGACACTTTTATGAGGTTTGAGCCATCTTTATTAATCACTTTCAAATATTTATTAAAACTTATAAAAATATATACATATATCTTAGTATAGTTCAAAAATGAAGAAATAGGAATAAAAAATGGAAATGGTAATAAAAAGTGAGAATCAGAAAATGATGAAATTACCGATTATGTGTATTTGATATGATATTAAACAAAGTTAATAGTTATGTTAATATTTGGTACTGAATATTAAAATGATAATGAGCAATTTTTTAACCCATATTTAGTATTTTATGATTTATTTTGTAGATAAATAATTAAAATATTTTATATTATATAAATAATTAATCAAAAAATTTCAATCATTTATAAAATTATTATTTTTAAAATAAATTATAAATAATTTTTATGATATGAACAAAAATATCAATAAAACAAAATTAAGTAATTTTTAAAGAAATTAATATAAAATACCGTAATATGCTTATGTTAAAAATCAACATCTTCACTATATCTTGATAATATTATAATAACATCTCTTGTTGATGACGATGATAATATTATAATAACATCTCTCGTTGATGCAGGAAACTACCTAGTTACATTTTCAGTTACATTTTTTGGTAGGCTTCAGTCTTCATTAAGGTAACTACGTAAGATATAATAAGCCCAATTTATCAATACAGGTACGGTTTTTTACTAGTTTATTATTATTTTATTGTGTCTTTATTATTATCGTATTCTGTTAGTATTATTATTATTTCACTTTTTTTTCAATACTATCTTGTGACGTTGCATGATCATCCATTTGGAAACAACCTCTTTATTAAGTAGGGGTAAGGCTGTGTACTATCGGACTCTTCAAATCTTACTTCAATGCGAGGAATTCGGAGTTATGATGATGACGATGATGATTATAATAACATCTCTTGTCTCTTATGCTTGATATTTGATTTCAGCTTATACCTAAGGCCTCTTATAAATTTATATTTAAATATTTAAATAAAAATATAAGATTATTTAAAATTCATTCTATTTAATAATTTTTTATTAAACTTCAAATTTTTGTAGATAAGGATAGTATTTTTAATTATGTTTTAAATTCTTTAATTTTTAATACCGTTTGAATCTTTTCAATCTTAAACTTTGTGCCTTATCAATTTAAATTATGTTCAATTTTTAAAAATCGATTGCTAATAACTAAACAAGTAAAGTTAGGAAACAAATGTTGTATTTCCATTTCCACGTTTTGGCTACTGGTTGCCATACCAGACTGATTCCTTGGCATAACTTTCCTGTCCTTCCCTTTAGTTTGTAGTCATTGACTTAGTGAAAGATAAAAGAAACAAGGCTTAAAAGTAGAAAAGGCTATTTATTTTATTGATGTATATCTCTTCCTTTGTCGGCATAGCTTCCCCTTGTTCAGTAGGCCTTGACTTGGAGTCAATACAAAGAGTAATGAGGTTTCATTTAACAGAACTTTATTTTGGATCGCAAAAAGATCAATGTTGCTTGAATAGATTAAAAATAAAAATTTTATACATATCAACGTAGTGGTTGCAAAGCTTTTGATGAATGAACTTCGACTTCTTTTTATTTTTATCATAATTACATATTTTCTTACATTTAATAAAGATTAAATCATATGAATTTATTATTTTATCTATTAATTTACCATAATTAATTGACAAGAAAAATACAAACTTCTATGGGAATGAATCATCTTTATTAATCACTTTCAAATATTTTATATTATAAATACTGTGATGAAAATCACGTGATTCTGCATTAATCTACACGTAGAAGCAACAAAAGTATGAAAAATCAAAGTAGATGGTGTCTGGAATGTCGAAGAGAAAAGGGGAAGTATCTATCAGCTGAAGACTAACTCCTGAGACTCTAACACGTGAGGAAAAAGAACAACTTATGTCTAAAGCTAAGGAACATAAAACGCAGTCGTTCACTAGTTAAGGCAGAAGCATAAGACTCAAAACGCAGTCGACTCCAAACATTACAAAAATACACAGCATAGGAAGTTTATTAAACACTCACGTGGAAAGCACATGCAGATGGTCTGATTCAAGCAAAAATCATCCGAAAGCCTTCTTCTTCCCTTCAGCTATAAAAGAAGCATAGTTTATGCATCAGACTTAACACATAGAAACTTCATATCTCTAGTTGTCTTTGTATTCAATTTTTGATAGTGCAAGAAGAGTGAGTGAAAAGAAAGGTTTGAGAGTTAGCTAAAGTACTTGCCAGTGAGTACTAGGAGAGTGAAAGTCTCTTGCAAGTGATTCAGCAAAATCACTCAATTCTATAACCAGTTTCTTCTTCTGTACTTCTTTATATAATGAAATTCTTTACTATCATAGGTGGAAACTTTGGATGTAGATAGTTTTACACTATTGAACCAAGTAAATTGTGTCTTCTTTTACTTTCAGCATTTACATTCATGCAAAATAACAAAGTTTGTCAAGTTCTTTTGTTGTAAAGATAACAGAAAAGCAGAAAAAAAACCCAACAAATACAATATAAAATTTATCATAATTAAACATTAAAACTTACAAAATATATACACATGTCAAAAACTTAACGCTAATAAATTATTACTCTTCGCAAATACAGATTTATGTAGAAAACTGCAAAGATTCTTAGTAACATCATGATGAATTACTACTAAGTTATTTAGAAGTCCAGTTGTCATTAAAAATGATTTTTAATGTACTATTAATTTATTTAGAAAAATGAAAATTATGTAAGATTAGTAATGTCTAGTGTAAGTATGGTTTAAGATTGGATGTACATAACATTTGTTAGGTTGGTTCTCCGGCTCGAGTTACAGATGACAAATCCAAACAGATTTAGAAGATAAAGTTTATGCTTTGCTTGTGACAATCTCCGCCTATACAAGGACCATTGTCTAAATTATCACTAAGACACAGGACAACTTGTCTTATCTATGAGATATTATTGTCTGCAAGTGATCCCTTCAATTGGTTTAAACTGGAAACATAAATGTTCACGCTACAACCAACCTTCGTCCTGCTTAATTTGAAAAGCCGGATAACAAATCAATAAGGGTACATGGGCCCTTGTTTAGATTTGTAGTTGTCTACGAGAGTCATTTGTGACAGCAGGCTGCCCTTGTAAATAGTAAAATAGAAGTTAATTTTACTTTTATAAAAAATAAAATTTAGTAAAATAAGATTTTACTCCTAACTTGGTAAAGAATAACAAAAAATGCTCATACTTTTTTTTTCGTAAGAGCCCAAAAGTAAGTAAAATTAGGGCCTTTTTTATTTTATCCAAAGCCTATAAAATAAAATTCTAGGAACAAAAATATATGTCCAATCCAGAGTATGACTATCGCAAGGTAATACGGGAAAATAGACAAGTAAATATCTTAGGAGATGTTTGTGGAGAGGATCTCGCGCAAATTTGAATTGAATGAAATAACTTGTTACCTGCTAATCCTTGATGCCTCCTAATTGCCCCAAGTAGGGATGGTAATGGGTAAGGTTCGGTTCGGATTTTACTTTATCCATATCCATATCTATTTTTTATGACTCAAGCCATTCATATCCATATCCATATCCATCGGTTTTTACGATTTACTACCCATATCCAAATCCATTGGGTTGTTCAGGTTTTTGGATATCCATCGGGTTGTATAGCACATAAAAATATAACTTCT
This sequence comes from Erythroxylum bequaertii, assembly GCA_024520955.1. NCBI lineage: Eukaryota > Viridiplantae > Streptophyta > Magnoliopsida > Malpighiales > Erythroxylaceae > Erythroxylum > Erythroxylum bequaertii. The sequence continues at coordinate 61,434,190 of JANIJF010000008.1, forward strand.
AAATAGAAAATATAAAGAGTAGATTTTTGCGAACGCTCCAAATCAAAATTACTTTAATAATAATAAGTCAAGATTTTGATTTGTATGTATTAAAAAATCATAAAATTGGAATAACAAAAATCATAATATTTAGTACAAAGACAACATACATTTTTTACAATTTAGAACTGGAACAAAGATTGAAATAACTAAAATTTCAAATTGCATTTGCGTGAACTCTACAACATTCAAAACTCCATCTCCTTATCGTTTGCATTATTATCATCCTATAAGAAAATAAAATATGATGAAAAATGTGAGTACTGAGAAGTAAAGTGGAGATTTTAAAGTTATTTCTTTGTATAAAATTTTAATATTTTATTATATTTAACCATAAATATTCAATAAAAAATAAAAAAATAGAGTTAATAAAAAAGGGTAGGATATGGGTATCCATGGTTCGGGTTTTACTCTACCCATATCCATATCTATTTTTTATGACTATATCCATATCCATATCCATATCCATCTGTTTTTACGATTTACTACCCATATCCAAATCCATTGGGTCGGGTAGTGCGAATGTTAATCGGGTTGAAAACCCACTGCCATCCCTAATTGGACCATAACTAGACTAGACTGAGAATAACACTTAGTTTAGATGAGTTGAAGCACATATCCATTAAGCAATATATACACCACTGGTAAAGTAAAGCAAGATAAGAAGAAACAGAAAGATAGAGAAGATGAAATCCAACATTTAGAAAGGTACTTTAGAACTACTAGTATCAATTGCATAAATGGGTTGAGTTTTTTGTCTCATCTATGGAGTACACAAGTATTACTTAAATGAACTTTACATCGAACTCAAAGGAGAATAGTCTTCAGATTCTTACGATTTCGTCATGGACATTACTCCTTGAAGAATCCCTGAACTGCCACCAAGAATGGGAAGCAAAGCAAACAGCAGACCCACTGCACAATCCTGACAGGGTATAAAAGCTCAAATTTTAAATAAAAGATCGATGCAATAGTTATCCTTAACAAAAGAATCTGGCCTGGAAAATAATCTTAGATTTTATTGATTGCTCAAGTATCGACAATAAATACCTGCAAGATCAGGGTACCAATCGTGACCTGACCATGAAGGGCATTTATGCTATTCCTTTCCATCAAAAATTTCAAAACCTGTGGTAAATCCGATAAAATATGATCTAGTTACAGCACAAAAGTGTTGGGACTCCGATCTAGAAGAAAAAAGTACATGACTCTAATTTAGAAGAACAAAATCACGTCAGCTACAATAAGTCAGGAGCAACTTGTTTAACACAATGGTAGTTAAATGTTATGACATAAGCATTCAAAAATTTATCCCAAAGGAATATTGAAAAGTTAATTATGAATTTTGATTCATGAGATTGTTACCAATATTCAGCAACCTCTCTTAAAGGAACAGTCATTATCATCACATAAAAAAGGAACTGCAATCAAGTACCTAAGAGAGAAACATAAATACGAGGCTCATGACTTAAACAACAATCATAAGAAGGAAGATAGCTTGACACAGATCTAGAACTAAGATGAGTTATTTAAGTACACAAGCTTGATGACAGTGAAGTTCTAAGTCCACTTCCCAAATGAGCACTTATACATGGCATCCTCAATTCTCCATCCTCAAAATCCACTTTAGCATACTAAAGCATCAGCACCTGTTGGAGAGACTCCTTTGAATAGACTCTATTTAGCAAATCAAGTTTATAAACTATAAATTTTTTTGACATATTACAAAATTGTTCATAAACTAACAAAACTTTTTCGCACATAGATAACCAGCTCAAAAATAATGAGAAGAATAAGCTGCATTGCTAACTTAATGTTGTTTTTCCACCCTTCTATACAAAGGTAACAGTAATTTGATAAAGAAGCACTAATTACGACATTATTCGAGTATACAAATCAAAGACGAGTAGTATAAGAAAATTACTCAATAAGCACAAGCTTTAATGCAGTAGCTTAACAATTATGGCCCACGAACATACAATCTAAAAATAAGATACATGAAGTTATTTAAATACATTGTGAGCAGATATTTACCGTTGTTGTGGAAGACATGGACAAGAAAGCACCAACAAATACTCCCTCTGAGGGTTTTCCACCGCATAACTGAGATGAACAAGATAATGTAATTTGAATGAAACAAGAATCGTATGAAGGATAGAGGCCAATTGTCATAGCTAAATCAATATTATTCAATAATGAAAGCATATTACTGACTTTTAAAATGCAAGATTTGAAAGGGGAAAACGCAAAAGGTCAATTCTCTAACAAAAATGTTTCATCTTGGAGAATACTAGCATTTGTTAGCGAAGGGTCAATTCAAATCTAGAAGAAGCTAATTTTCTTTCCTTTATTAACATAAAAGGGACCTTTTCAAGTTGTTCGAAATGATCGAATAATATTCCAGATGGCAGTGCAGAGAGCCTAGGAAGAAGCAACCAGTTGTCACCTTTCTTTGCAAGACATATTGATTGAATTTTAAAGTAAAATTTATCAGCATTGTAATTTCATCTGTTAAATATGTATCGAAATATAATATAAATGCTTTGTTCCACACAAGCACATAAACAGGAAAATCTGGAGAAGACGTCCCACAACAGCAACAACTCGGCCTCCCACAACAGCAACAGCTCGAACAACACGAAGCTGCTTTCCAAATATTTAGATAATGTCCATCAGACCAGTCAAATAAAAATAAATATGTGAAACCAGTGAGAAAAGACAAGCAAACCTTTGTTGTCGAAAAGTCCAGGCCTAATGCAAAAAGAAGAAAAGTCACCCCAAATAGAGTTGTAGAACAAGGTATTTTGACTTTGGGTTTGGTATAATAAAAACGTTGTCTTGAAGAGGAAAGTTCCAGCACCACCAAATAGATGAGAATATGAACTAAAAATGAAAACAAAACCTATGAATGTCGATGCCATGAGGGAGAGCGAGTGGATAGCAAAGAGCATACCTCAAGTGTTCAGTACACATTCCATGAATTAACCCAAGCTTTTGGAAGGCAGGTGTGCGACAGAGTGGTGAAGAGGAAAGTTCCAGCACCACCATCAAATAGATGAGAATACGAATTAAAAATGAAAACAAAACCTAAATCAAAGAAACAGAAAAGGATAAAAGAAAAGGACTGAACAAAATTACCTAACAGCTAAAGACGAAAATGAATGCCTGCAAATCCCTGAGTACGAGAACCAAAAATCCAACTGCAGATTATTCGCGAAACCCGAAAACAAGTTGAATCCTAGCACTTATGGTCTTTACTATGAGTGTCGATGCCATGAGGGAGAGCAAGTGGATGGCAAAGAGGATACCTCAATAGTTCAGTACACGTTCCATGAATTAACCCAAGCTTTTGGAAGGTAGGTGTGCGACAGAGTGGAAGAATGAATGCCATTAAGGAGAAGGAAAGAATGGACGCGGGAAGCAATATCAAAGGAAGATCGGCTCGGCTAAAGCTAAAGATAAGCTGAGAGACGTTGGTTTAAATAAACGAAAACGTCGACGTTTTGTTGTGGGACAGAATAGAGCCAGGATTAGTGGGACAGAAGATCTGAACCCCTATATATGTGATTAGAGAAGCAACAGACGTGGAGGAAAGACGAAGACCATGAGAGGACGTTTCTTTTAAGTACCGAAGTAGTCGTTTAACAGCTTTCCAATGAGTAAGGGGAGTTGCTGAACTGAGTAAGCTTGTTGACTGAAAAGGAGATATCCGGCCTTGTGAATGAGAGATACTAAAGTTTGCCGAGGACACTCCAGTATTCTTTGGCATCAGTTTTGGGAGCACCGTCATTAAGAATCAATGGTTCAGATATGCTCATGGGTGATTGAACACTCTTACTCTCGTGCATGTGGCAATCACGGAGCACCTCTTTAATATATTTGGATTGAGTCCAGAATAGCCCTTCAGCATCTCGTTGGACGTCAATACCCAAGAAGAAATGCAATAACCCAAGATATTTGAGTGAAAATTGCTTGGCAAGCTAAGCAATAACTTGCTTAACAAGCGGTTCACTACTGTCAGTGATGATGATATCGTCAACATAGACCAATATATAAATTGTAACTCCCAAATTATGCAGCACAAAAAGAGAAATTGAATTGTACCATTTGTTTTGGATTAGTGGGGACTGAAGTAGTGTCGGCATTTGTGACAGTAGTAGAGGAAGGCATGGTGAGAATAAAAGGCTGAAATAAAGTGGTAGAGAGAAAAAAAAATCTGAATTTATCTTAATTTGGTTATTACCCGTGAGAGTATAAGCTGGCTTTGATACAATAACAATATAAACGAACTGTAAAAATATGCTTGAGTTTTATTGAATCATCACATGAATATTTATACACAAGAAAGTAACAGCCAAATAACAACTTTTTGTATACTAGCAACAAATATTCAAAATGCAAAATATCAGTTAAGATAGATAGGACTGAGTCAACTTCAGTGATT
>JANIJF010000008.1:61842250-61858628 GCA_024520955.1 Erythroxylum bequaertii
ACACCTAACTTAAACTATTTGTTATTCACCTTTAAGTAATGTCATTGGCATTTGAAAAATGTTTATTGAAAATATAAAATATAGAGTTTTCTTTTTAAATCAATTCCTTTCTTTTTTGAAAGTTAGAAACATATCAAAATTAAAAAATTTTATGTTGTATAATTTGTAAAATACTTGAATACCTTGATCCTCTTTATTAATTATAAAGTTAACTATAAGTTCAGAAATTTTTGCTCTACTTTTTGACTCTTGATCCTTAAAATTTGCTTATGGCAATCTCCTTTGTTTTATTTGTTGTACCCCTAGTTAATGCTCTCTTTTGGTTGTACACTGACCTTTTGTAACATCTCGTTTCCATACTAAAGGTTAGAACCTTAGATTTCTGTAATTGAGAAAATAGTAATGAGAGATTAGAAAAATGCATTTCATGCTTATACATAATGTTAACAAACACACATGTGAATTTGATTATTGCACACATTACAATAAATTGTTCATGCACTCATTTGACATTTTTCGGGTATAAATGATTGTTTTAATGTGATTATAATGCGAATTATGAATTATTTGTCTTAAAAATTGAGTTGGAGTGTATAAGTAGTGAATTATAATTTTTGGTGAAGTATGAGAATTTTCTGAAATTATGAGGATTTTTATACTAAGAAAAATGTCAAGTGGCAAGACAATTGATAAATGGTAGTAGAAATAAATGTCAAATGGTAGTAGAAATTATTGTTAAGTGACATTAAGATTTAATGACAAGTGTCATTGAAAATTGGGTTAAAAATTAGAGACAAATGTACTAACTTTTTAAAAAAGCCAATTGGAGACCACAATAAAATGACAAGTGGCAAGTGACAAGTGTCACAACACTTGCCACTCACCACTCATGATATTTTCTTCTTTGAAAGACCAACATCCTTGTCTTTCACCCATTATTTTCGTTACTTATGCTCCGTTCTTCATTTTCTTCATGTTTTTGTCTTCGTTTACGACACTCCCTTCTCCCAAGCATTAACGTTAAACCTGGCTTTCTTACCTTTTAGTTGCTACTCTCACCTTGTTATCTTCATCATCTTACCACTAGAAAACCTAACCTACCCCACCTCCATGTTGATAACTATGAGATGCATGGACAGTTAGGGTTTCTTGGAAATTTTGAAGATTTTGAAGATAAATCAAGTAAGTTATGCTTTAATCATCACGGTTAGTGTTAAATGAAACTAATATGATGAGTAATTTGGGATTGATGACTTGATCATAAAATTTATATGTGTGAGTCGTGAGTGATGAAATGTATATGTAAATTTCTTGCTTTTGTATATGTGATGATTAATGATTCATAAATTGCTGTAGAGATGATTTAGAGTTAGAATGAATCCAAAACTGGTGTAGAAAGAAGTGCAAAAAAATTGATTTGTGAATGGATATTTTCATGTTCTGTTTTTGATGTATAAAAACGTGGATCATTGGTTGTTCTAGAAATGGATTGGATTAAGTATTGAAGTTAAAGAAAAGGTAAGTGTAGTGTCTTAAAAAGAGAAGAACTAGGATGGAAGTTTAGAGATAAAGTGATAATGGTGTTTAAAGTGTGCTGGAATATGTTAGTTGTAACATTTCCATTGGATATGCATCGATATTTTAGCCATGAATTGATCCTTAGATATCCAAATGGGATGATTTTTAATGTGGATTAAATTAGAGAAATATGGCTACATTTTTCATGAAGACATTTAATTCAAATTATGTCTTTAAGAGTTTCAAAATTTGACTTGAAGTGGAGTACTGGGTGTAGTAAATTGATGATGAATACATGTATTTGTGTTTTGTTTTGAGAGTATGAAAACCATGAGTAATGAGTTGTTATGTAGATGTTATGAGTTGCGAATTAAGGGTATAATGAAAGTGAAAGTTATGTTAACCAATATGTTGAGTTATGTTCTTGAAATGAGATGAATTAAGGTGATAATTAGAAGTGAAATGAAGGTGGAAATGAAGATGAATATGTGCAGAAAGTTGATGATCAATGTATATATGTATATGTTTTATTTTTAGTGTTCATGATCAATCATGGACTGCAATTTGTTTATGGATGATATTGAGTTGAAATGGAGTTATAATAATGGGGAAATGATGAGTAATTAAATTAGAAATGATAGACCAAGCATAAGGTGTTGAATGTAGTAAGTAAAGAGCTAGAAATCGGGAAAATAAGGATGCAATTGGATAGATGTTAGGGCAAGAGGCGTAACTTTTGCTATGGATCTCTGATTGAGGTCATTTAAGTATTCTTTCGAAGAGGACTTCCAATTCTATAACTTCTATAGAGACCCAATAAGAGATTTTGCTTTCAAAATTTCAAATTTCTGTAAGTGACCCATGAAGGTCCGCTCAGCAGACATTCACTGTGTATTTGGACTTAAATTAGGCTTAAATGGACCTTTAGTTAAACCTAGAATGATGCTTGGATTAAGTGATTAAATGTGTGATATGTTTGAAGTGATAATGGAGGTTATAACTTAATGAATGAATGGATGATATCAAAGTACCAAAGGCATGAGTATAATGGGAATGAAGATGTTCATATGATTATAGTCATGATTCAAAGGAGTTGAGTAATATGTATTAAGTAAATGTGAATGAGAATTAGGTATTATGAGAGAATATAATGTTAGAAACGGAATGACGAGAAATTGAGTTATGATATTAGAATAACCAAGTGTTTTTGAGGTGTAAGCCTAAGAATAAGCTAGACATATACAAAGGATAAGGATTGAATGGTGAACTTAGAATGATCATGTACAAATGAAGTGTAAACCTAAGTTCAATTAGACATATATGAATTATGAAATTTGAATGAACATAAGATGTGAATTTAATTAATATATTTCAAAATTGTCATTGAGCATGCATTATACATAACGCATATACATATGTGTACGATTGAATGTTTATATGATTTTGCAATTAGTAATGTGTGTGCAATGTGTGTATTGCATAATGATGATACAAGATAGAATGTCCACATCTATATGTTTCTGGATTATGGAAGCTAATGCTAATCTGGATCATACTGTGAGTAACCTAGACGGTCTCACTTGATTATTTGTTTGTTTTAAATTTTGAATTGGATTATTTATGAATGTGATTGTGTTGATTCCAGACTTTGAAAGTTTGAGGTGTTTGATGCATGAATAAGATATTAGAAGTGCTCCTTGTATGTTAATCTGGCTGAAATAAGTGTACTCAAAATTTTTGTTGAATGCCAGAGCAAAGTCCAATGATAAATGTGCTCTGAATGTGAGACTGAAATCTGATGACTGTTAAAAATATGTAAATATGATGCATTTCATTACATAAATGTATGAAAGATAAAGGCAGTTGTGGCCGGAGTCGCCAGTAAAAAGAGCTTAAAGCTCAGAATGTGATAAGAGCCTTTGGCTCAGTTGCTATTGTACCCGGTATCCACTAAGGGATATGGGACATTATCTGATAAAAGCTCAGTATCCATAAGGGATATGAGTTAGTAAAAAAGGTACTCGGTCATAATAAAGTAATAAATAAAAGTGAGTCTCATGTGCATTGCATATATAATTGATATATTTGTTTTAAATGATTAAAATGATCTGTTTGGTTGCTCTGCATGTGATATATGAAGTAAGTGATATGTGATGCTACATGATAAATGAAGTGATGTGAATTATGTGAATATATAATGTGAGGTGTTATATGATTTGAGTGAACCATCAAGGATGGTTAACTCACTGAATTCGCAAAACTCACCAAAATTGCAATATTATTTTTTAGGCTCAAAGGAGATACCCCGTTAGGCAAACGAGATCTAGCCACTGCATTCGAGTAAGAGATAGAGTTCGGGATCAATTCGTGTCTGCATAAGTATTTTCATTAATTTTTGTATGAAAGAATGTATTCTACAATTTGTGTATCATGCGTATTTGAATATGTTTCTGTATGTAATAACTTTCCAAATTGGAAAATGTTTTTGCAAATAAGATTGATCAAAGTGTAATAATAGTTGAAATTTTGATGTTTAAGAAAGAAAAGACTGGCCCCAATTTGATTATTGATTTCCATATACGTGTGTGTTATTTTTGAAAAATTTGTACTGAGTTTCGAGTGTTTGACTGTTCTAACATGTTACCCTTGCAAGGTATGTATTCGGACATCACACAAGATGTCGGGTATATGTCTTGCGAGAGTGGGGTGTTATATTTTAGTATCTAGATTAGATGAACACTAGGATAGATCTTGTAGTGACTTTGTTTTAATTTAATTTATTCTTTGATTTCGTCGACATTTAATTATGTGTTCATATTTATTCTTGAATGAATATTATCGGTTTATTATTTTATGTGTGGTTTCATGCAATTGAGATCAAGAAATCCTTTAGATGAATAGATCTAACATAATTAAAAGAAGTTGCACGTAAAGCTAGAAATAGGTTGACAAAAATCTTATGGATTAGGATCAAACCTAATAGTAAAATTCATAAATCAATTAGCTAAAAAGATATTTCAATTAATCAACATAAGATTAGGAATTAATAATCGTAAGAAAGATATATGCATAATTTCCGAATTTTCATGGTCCAATAAACATAAGAATAAACTAATTAGTAAAATCATGATTGCATGGTAAGTCTTAGGGGGATTCAAATTCTAAGTACTATTTGTTTGATTGGTTGATTTTTTACATTTTCGTTATTTTAATATTTTAATTGTGTTTACTTATCCATACATAATTTAATTTTACTTTAAATATTAATTATCACCATATCTCTCATTGTTGATTAGATCATAGGAAAATAGTCATTATTAGTACTTATACTCTCCTTAGGATCAACATTTTGCGCTCTAATCCCTGTTCTATATAACTATAAGTGCACTTGCCTTGAACAGTCTATAGATTAAAGGAGTTATTTATATAAATTTCATATAAGGATCCATTAGAGAGGAATCATCTTAAATACATAAACCCTAGTTATTGTAATGAGAATAAAATTTAAAGAAAGGATGAAAATAACAACCAAATAGATATATGAAGGCCTAAGGAGATTATTTTCTTAAGAGACATATAAATTGCTTTATTATAACTCCTACTCTTCTAGCTCCTTAATGTTCCAATATAATTTTGTGTGCACTTGCTTACCATATTCTTAAAACAATAGACTAGAAGACATTCTATCATTTTGTGTATTTAGTAGATAAAATATTCAAAGATTAAGAGCCCTTCAACCAAACCAAATATGACATTGATGGGTATTTAACCATCAGTAAACTAGAAAGAGTAAAGATATAATGAAAGCCAAATTAAACATGGTAATGACATGGAGGATACCTTCATTAGAAAAGGTATATACTTCTAACAAAGGGCCCATAGAAAAATGATAAATAATGACAGTTGTACTTTTTGTAACAAAGGGTTGACGGAGATATTAAGTTTTTTTTTTTTTTGAAGATTTGTAAAATGTTATGATTTTTTTGAACATATTGAAATATCAGGGTTTAAATTAAATTTTGAAGTTAAGATCTAATTTGATATTTTTTCTTGCCAAGTTTAAACAAAATATTTTTACAATATTGAATTTTTTTAATATTACCAAATATTCCTGGCTAACTTGAATTTCGGTCCAAACATTTATGATGAAATTTGTCCCTTATACGAAGTATCCATTTATAAATATCTTTTTAGCTCAATTCTACACACAAGTTTATAGTTATATAATGTTTATTATGTAACACGTAACATAGATCTTATTAAGTGTCCTGGATCGTACATGAAAAAGTTAAAAACAAAGAAAATGCGAAATATCAGATTTTGGTTTTATCTCGACTTTTGAAGCAGTTTTCGTAACCAAAATGAGCTCCAATCTTCCGAGAGCTTTACGGGAATTGTTCACCGACACGTGATTAACATCTTTTTATAATTTTCTCGATATATAAGCGCTCTTAACCACTCAGAGAGTCTATAAACTTACAAATGATATGAGCAACTGCAAGAAACCTTAATATTTATATATAGTTTCCATATCGGGTTTCTCCATCACAAGTTCGATATGGGTCTAGTCCATACTAATCATGTTTTATTTTTTTCCTGAACTTCGACCCATTGATTTAGATCATTTATTAAGTCACTTTATTACCTTTATTTGAATAAAATTACATAACTTAATTAATAAGTTATTGAAAAAACCGAAAATTACAAATAATGATTGCCCAACTTTATGAGAAATGAGAAAATTGTCCGATATATTATTTGCATTTTTGGTAAGAAAATTATGTTTAGGTGAAATATTTCTAATTAACACATATGAAATAGTAATCTCTATGTTTGATTAATTTCAATATTGAATACCACAAACTGCATTTGTTGGATAGTTGAGGTTTCTAAACAACTAATCTAATCCCAAAATACATGAATTGTTACAGCAGTAATAATGTGATAATTGAAATGAGGTTTAAAGATCGTTATCTTTTATATTAAAGGCCAAAGCCTGCTTCCATTGAACTGATTTGAGTTAAAAGTTTTTATTTATTTTTTTGTGATTATTTATTAGTGATAAAGAACCATGAGCTAGGTCTTGATTAGAGGTACTAAAAAGGACGAAAGTCGGAGACAAGATGGGATTTTGGATGGTCGCAGACTTCAGCTATATTTTGTCAAGGTGCTTGGTGGAATCCGGTCTAGCCAAATTGAAACAAGTGAAGTGAACAGTGACAAAGAGGACACGATCCTTGGAAAATCCTATCCTCAGAAACTTGAGAAGATTGTCAAGCTACTGAAAGAGAGCAGTCCATTATTACATGTATTGTTTCACCATTTTCTAGCGAGTCCAGTCCAATCTAGCATCAAAACAGAGTATAAATTGCCAATTGCTTTTACCTGTTAGAAAATTTTGCTTAATGGTTGATTTGGACAGGCACTCCAGATTGCTACCTTTAGCCTTGAGGCTTATTAACGTGTGGATTTGAATAAGTCGTACATAAATGTGCAGAGGTGACATAAGTTAGAAAAGTACCGAAACAATAAAAGTGAACAAGTGATCTGATCCCTTAAGGTGTATGTTGTTCCAACGCTATTCTAACTTATCTCATCCGCATATTTATGTAAGTCGTAAATAAATATGTAGATGAGATAAATTAGAACAATATTAAAATATCAAAAGTGAAACTGGTGATCTGATTCCTTAATAAAGAGAGGTGTATGTTGTTCTATATTTGCTGTTTCAATGCTATTCTAACTTATCTCATCCATATATTTATGTTGTTCTAACTTATCTCATCCATATATTTATGTAGGTCCTACATAAATGTGTGGACCAGATAAGTTAGAATAGCATTGGAACAACAAAAATGAAACAGGTGATCTGATCTCTTAATAAGGAGAGGTGTATGTTGTTCCATTTTTACTGTTTCAACGTTATTCTAACTTATCTCATCTATATATTTATATAGGTTCTGCATAAATATGTGGATGAAATAAGTTGAAACAGCGGGTGATCTAACCCTTAATAATAAACAAAGAATTCCAATGGCTAGTTTTCACTCTTTAAATGCAACGACGTGCCTTCTTTATGGTTTGTTTGTCTTGCACTACTTGGCGGAAACAAATCTTCTGGTCTCTTATTCCCTTTTGTTTTCAAGTAGGCCCTAAACCCTTCAAAACATATTTGACTGAAAATGGGTGGAATCTCTTTACACCATTTTCTGCAGGAGTTGGACAATTGCATTTGCAATCCCATCAACCATCAACCATTGGACCAAATAGAGCCTATCTGAGAAACTCGAGTCTAATTTGGTATAAGTACATGTTATGTCCCAACTTCCAATGTTAAACGGGATTTCTAAATCACTCATACCTCCATTTGTCTTTATCCTTTTAACCCAAAGCAACATAACCAGAGAGGCAATCTAAAGAGGAAAACATTGTGTTAGCAAAGCCCTTATTTTATTTTATCATCCATTTACAAGCGGGATAACGAACGTACATAACCCGTGAGAGACCCCATAAATATTACATGAAAATATCTTCCAAGAATTTCCAACTTTTTTTTACATAATACATGGAAATGGATACACGAAAGGGAGAAAAAAAATTAATAGAAATCCTTCTCTAAAACCCACTAGTCTATATTAGCACAGGAAGAGACGGGTGTCTTGCTGTTGCTGTTTGAGCTGTTGCTTGGCTTGTTGCTGGGACCAGTAAGCGTGGGCAGTTAGGACTCTGTCCAGGAGCTCCTGAGGGACAGGCTCTCCCCTCCTTTGCTGGGGAGATATTCTTGCCGTGTGCACCAGTGTTTTCCACTTATCCTGCATAACATTACCAGATTCATGTGACTACACGTTTTTTAAGCAAGACCAAATTAGTACCAAAAACAACTGGCTTTTCATTCCCTTTCCAAGCAGATCCGTTAACCATATTGTATTATTATGCATTACTGTCAAATTGTAAGGTAAAGGACTTGATGGTCATTGATAGAACGAGAGATAAGAATCCAGGAGATTCCCTCGTGGGTCAGTGGTTATTTATGGTTAAAGAGGCTCACCTTCAAATCCACGTAAGTCCGATGTTTTGCATTATCAAAAGCTCTCAATTTGACATCACGCCACCTGCAAATTACAAGACCATTTAAAATACAGATCTTTATATAGCGAGGAGGCAACCAGCTGATTAACCACACCAAGTAGCCAAAAGTTAGTAAATCTCTATTCAGACTTGCTAATTCCTCAAACAGCCAATATGGCTCCAAGGTCAAATACCAGAAGCCAAGCGTACCTGCCAGTCCCAAGTTTCTCAACTGCCTGAACCAATGCTTCAACCTCAGCAACAGAGAAAGGTCGACGAATTCGGCGCTGTGCAATTTCAGATCCTTTGGATTTTCGATTACCAGGAACGACAGCAAGTGACTCTAAGTTCACCGCTGGCACAGCCACCAATGCTTTTGAGTTTGATGAGCTGTTACCAAAAGACATCTCCACTGGAGAGGGAGCAGAATCATGGTCACTATCAATGAGATTCCCTGAATTGGCTGCCTGAGTCTCAGGTGAAGTAGCACAGATGTTGTGAGGGATCACACCAGAAGGAGGGTGATACCTGGTAAAAAAACATTAAACAGTGCGCTAATGACCAGATTGAAATTTGACAAAGAGTTACATATGGTAAACAAAGATGATGTCTTCTATTCTTCCCTGCACTTCTTCAAAATTAACAAGTTCATAACCCTGTCCAATAAGAAAGTACGTTTAGATGGATAGGCTGCCTTTTATTCTTAATTCATGAATATTTCTATCAATGGAATCCTGTTGCCCATCTTGCACAGAATAAACAAGAAATCCAATATAGAAGTGAAATTATCATAGATATCTGCAGCAGTCAAAATCCATCTTTATAGTAGATCATCAGGCAAAAACTTGTATGAAAACAAACAGAATGAGTGAGAACAAGGTGACTGCCTATAAATCAAAGTAACTCACTTACCTGTTCAAAGGCTGTGGTGTGTCACAAGGAAGGAGAAATGGTGAACATCTAGGGCCCAGAGAAGGGGAAATTTGTGGAGGACTAGGCTCCAGGCTAAAGCCCAAGGCATCAGACTGGTCATTTTGAGAAATCCCTGTCTGCAGTAAAGTTTTATCATCGTCCCTAACCTTCTTTCCCTGAAGAAGCACACCAACACGCAGTCCACCTCCAAGTATTGCAGTAACAGCCTCCATAACAGCCCTCTAAAGTGTAAATAGAGAACATAATAATTATTACCAAACCTTTTGTATAAGCAAGTTAACATTCAGCTGCAACAGATACTGATACTATGCACAATAGATATCAATTTCAGTTGAACCACCAATTAGGCCATATATATGTCAACAATGCTAGCCGTCAAAAACAAAATGGGAAAAGTTAAGAGGACACTAAAGCATTAACAAAATCTAGTTGTCAAACTAATCTTTTAAAACCACTATACCTTCAATGATCCAATTGTTGCACTTTCTGGAAGCTCAATAAAAAGCTCGGGTACCCTAAAAGACTTTATCCTAAGCTTCACTGAGTAAAAGGAAAGAGACCTTGGTGTCAGAATTTCTTTGAATGTCAGACACCAATCAAGTTACAACAGTACACAGGAGTCACTCCATCAAAAGTTCTCATACCGTGAGAATCTCTAGGCTGGAATGAAGGGTTCTGGCCTGCAATTGATGATGCGCCAGAGGAGCAAATTAAATAGGACAATTTAGAGAAAAAACACAATACAAACAGAAGAACAAAGAAAGGAAAGTCGGAAAATGTCAATGAGAAAAGCACGCAGAAGGACCTCCATGCATCTTTGGATAGGAACCAGAAGCATCTGCATCAACACCATGTCGAGGTGAACAGGAGAACTCACCACTGATTCCACCATCAGAGTTTGATGGCAAACTATAGCCAAAGTGTCTCCTTTTCTTGAAAGGATATAATCTTTCAGATCTCTGGTATTTGTAATGGTTCTTCCTCTTGCAGCACACTGGCTTCACATTATCATCTGAATGCACTCAAGGAAAATACATAAAGATCAAAATTAATACTCAACTCCCATAAGATGAATTATTATGGCATGAGAAAACTAAAAGGTAATGGGTATTAGAAATTTTCCGAGTAGACACTTACCAACATTAGATAGTGTCACATCCTTCAATTTTGGGGGTACTTTCCAGTATTTGGAAGCCCAAATTTTCCTTATTCTTCGATCTCCAATCCTTGGTGCTGGCCTAAATAATTTTCTTGTGGAATTAGGGTGAGTACACCCAGAAGAATTTTCGTCATCATCTCTACTAACTACATTAAAATTATCCCGATTCTCAGGATAAGAAACATTGGGAATATTGTTCCCACACAAAGGTAACTTGGCAATACAATGTGAATTAACTAGAGCAGGTTTCTCATCACAGATCACTGTATCCTCTGCACTGCATGTATCAGAAACAGTATTATTTACCGCTTTTCCAGACTTGTTAAGCTCATCTTTTACAAGTTTGCTGGCTTGTTCATCAGGTTTACGATCACCAAATCCTGAGAAAGTTGAGGAGCTCTTCTGTATCTTACCAGAAAAAGTTCCCCTATCACTCTTGCTTTTATCGTCCAACATCTGCAAACCAGGACTATCCATCGAATCACAAGTTTTTGACAGAGAAGCTAACCCTAAGTTGAGGTCTCTCTGAGTACACAGAGGTCCTCTGGAACTAGAATTTTGCTCATGAACTTGTGTTACAAGGTCAGGAACAAATAATCTCCCAGCAGTACTTTCTTGAGCAGAAGTTTCAACTTTTGAAAGTTTTTCTTCAACCTGGCATTCAATTTTCACATTACTAGGGCCAGCAGCAAACTGGTCTTTGTTTGTTGACGTTTTACTAGAGTTTGGAGTGCTTTCTTTCTCGAACAATAACTTTCCAGCTACAATAGCCAACAAATCAAAAGCACACATTTGATTTTCTTCATTTCCCTTCTGAAAGGAGCGCCTCTTCTAAACAAGAGAAGGACATTTAGCCCAAGCCAAAAAAAGGGATTCAGATAATCAGCAACCTAAGAACAGTAGATACATACCCTTGCTGATCTGGTAGCGCGAGGTGTGGGAGGGACTTGATAGCCATTGAATCCATAGTCTAACCTCTTCTGCAACACCATATCTCAGAGATCATAGCAATAAGGATGCATCACACGCAGAGAAACGTCTTGGGATCTATTGAGATATATTGAGAGAAAGTGAGAATAAGAGTGTGTGAGGACAAAAAAGAAAATGAGAGCAAAGGAAAAGAAGGCAGACTGGAGTGGCCAAACTCCGACATAAACTCGATCCTTCCACCTCTAAGTTAAAAACAATTAAAGCATATATATACATTGACCTTAACATTCAATTGTTGTGCGAACAATCAAAACCCTTGCTTTAAATATGGCTTACAAATTCGGAAAACCTCCATCAGAATTGCAGGTTGCAAATGATTCTGAGGATCATAACTCTTAAAAGCCAACTGAACTGCCAACAATGTGGATTGAAATTGCAAGAAGATAAAAGGTCAAACATTCTACTTATTAACGAAGAAAAACCAAAAATCAGTTTCTTAACAGCGACAAGATAAGACTTGATGTCATGTTTATTCAGGAAGGAAAGAACTTTAAATGAAAATCTGGCCCAAGACGTCTCTAGTTCCCGATTTCTGTGAATGCCAGATATAACGACCAAAACTCGAATTGTTAGGAAGAAAGGTTGAAAATTGAACCACTTGAAAAAGTAAAGACTAAAACCACAACAAAACCCTGGTATGAGGGATGGATCCCCAAATGCCATTTCAAACATTTGGAGAATAAATTCGGTACAATTCTGACTTGGAAAAAATAAAACCGACGCCAAAGGATCACAAAATCCAACAAAGATCGAACTTTAAGAAATGAAAACCGAATCACAGTTTCTAACTACAGATCCAAAGATGAGATTCATCACAAAAACACGTTTTCAACGGAAAACTCAACATATTTGCAACAGACATAAGTTTCCGACGACAAATGGCTCCAAAAATCTCAGATCGAATCCGCCAACAAAAGTGTTGTGGAAGCCAAGCAAAATGCAATTATCGAAAGGAAATTAAATAACGAAACAACAATCAAAAGCATCGTGCCAAACATGCTTGAGTTTTCAGAAAAAGAAAAAAAAAACTTGTAAAGGTTCAAATCCTGGAGTCAAACAAGTGGTTATTTGCTCAATTCTCGCTTAAAATCAAGGTCTCTCCTCTTCTTCAACGATTCAAACACAGTGTTATCGCCAAAACAGAATCTTGACGTTGAAAACAGCATCAAAAGCAGAACTAGGATACAAATCCAGAAAACCCAATTCTCACCTCTCAAACAACGGTTTTCAGTTTTGTTTTTCTCCTGCTGGACCAAAGTCAAAAACTTTATGGTCGAAGATGGAATTGGAGCGGAATTCTCAGAAACCCTGAAGCAAATTTAGAGATCAAAGAAGCAAACAAAATTCTCTTCCCTTACCCAACACTTTCTCTCTCTAACTCACTTTCTCTCATTATCTATCCCATATTTTCCCCAGAAAACGTTGATCTAAAGTTTAAACGCTACCCATTTTAACACAAACACTCTCTCTCTCTATTTCTACATAAACCAAAAACAATAAAACTCTCGCTTTCTCTGATGGTAAAACCCCCTAAAACCACTCAAGTCTTTTGCTTAAACCCCAGTTCTTATACCAACGACCCCTGCTTACCGGACCTATCGGTAAGCACCCCAGGGTGTACCTGCTGCAGTCTGTAAATGAAACCACCTTAAGACCGGTTCTTCGAAAACGGAGTGACCCACCATTGGCTTCAGTGATCTTGTGATTCCACCACGTGGGAACCAGATGGGATCTTGTGGCTGTCTGTGATCCAAACGGTCGATAAAAACGTTGAGTCACTAGGTGGTAGTAAAGCCAAAACCTTTTTTCGCTATTTTTGTTCTGGTTTGATGTCTATTTTGAGTGGTGCCATAATTTTTGGTATGGAAAGAGAATTATCCCATTTTGAGTTATGTTTTCTTTTATTTCATTGAAAACTCAATCCTATTTTAGTAGTCTTGCTCGTGCTTATAGTTAAGATTTGGTTACCAAATATTATTATATGACTTGTCAGAAATTAATACCCACTTCAGTCGGAAATAATTCTTACTGTCTTTGATAAAGCAAACTTCAGCAAAAATCAACCACCAGATTCTTATTTTGATCAAAATTCTAATAAAAGAACACCATAAACACGACAGGGTTCGATGCCATTTGCCACGCCATGGCAAGAGATTTATAAGATTAATAATATTTTTCATACCCCACAAAGGGATTTGCTTTTTAATGGGAGGATCTGGATCCCGTAAACTTATTAAGGAGTGGCAGGCCTAAGACATTTTGTTACTTCCTACAGTTCGAAACTAAACCAAGTGGTGGCAGGAGCAGAAGAACATGAACAAGTACCATGTGTAGTGCAATCGCCATCTTATTTTTTGTACAGTTACTTGTTAGTCTTAAACACGATTTCTACCAGGGCATTGCGGTCATTTCGCACGTATTCAAGTAGTTATCCATATCAGCATGCTATGCACTTTTTCAGTTTTTGTTTAAAACTTAAAAGGAAACTTGTGGTCGGTCTTTCCGGTTGGCTGCCACGTGGAATAAAATTGAATGAGTTCGATTTTCCTACGCGGCAAAAGGGAAGGTCTCTATTGGTCTCTATATTATCCGTGTAAGGAAAAGTTATTCATTAGTCTTTTGAAATTGAAATGGTCCAGGGGTGTGGTGTGGCACCATCAAAAGTGTGAGTGGGAATCTCCGTTAGAAATAACATCGACGGAGTGGGGTCACGTCACATATGAGATGGGGGCGGCCAAGCTCAGGTAACGGCGATGTCTTTGAGGATAAGGAGTTGTAGGATTCGGGGGTGGGACCCAACTAAGTGGTAGGCCCCATTGGAATGAAAGATTTGTCCAAATTATAGTTCCCTTCCCCCCCATAAAAGTGAAATTAAGTAAATAGAAAAAGAAACACGTGTCCACCTAAAAGAGCGTGTAAGGGTAACTTCTAAATTTAAGTAAAATTGCTTCATCCCCCGGCCACTGCTCTGTAGGCGAATGTCCAGCAACTGTTTGATGATTACAGTTCTAATTTTTTATTTTATTTGTAATTTTCTTAAATTTTAAAGATAACAACTAAATTCTTGGTCATTATCGCACTCATTCTGAAATTCTGCAATAAAGTAGAATATAAAAAAGTCCGATAATATACAATCTTATTTTTAGAAATTATTTCCGATAGATAACAGGTATAAGAACTAAATATCAAATAAAAATTTTAATTATTTTCGTAAATTTTCATTTCAATTTTTTATACAATATATTTAATAAATAATCCTCCGCGTCTCAGCCATTGTTTGTTCAACAATTGAATATTGTTCTATTTTAAAAAAAAACAATTGAATATTGTTTAAGGGTTAAAAAAAAGTTATTTCCTTGCACATTAGTTCTCAAAGAATATTTGATTCTGATTTATTTTTCATTCTCTGAGCCTGAGGAGGGCTAAATAAATAGAGCTACAAGGTGCGCCACAATTGGTGAGGTGATGTATGATTATCAAACATTATCATTTTTTTGAGCACGACAATTACATGCACTTGATAAAGTACTACAAAGGTACGAACAAACTTATAATATTAATTCTAAACCTAACTAGGGTAGGTCTTGCTATAATTTAAGTGTATAAATTTACATGAGATTATGGTTGATTGATCCCAGTCCTAGAATGTCACTCCGGGACTGACGCATAAGCGCTACCCAATAAGATAGTGACCAGATTTTTGTATAAAAATGACAGAAACGGGGAGATTTCAGTCTAAGATCATTCTTGGTCAGACAAACCAAACACACTCCTAAATCAATGCTCATGCTAACAACGCTCAACTTGATTCAATAATTATTCCATTAGTTCTGTAATATCTTAGAACCAAACTCGACGCAATATTTTAAGGAGATTCACTTGTTTCTTTTAGATGTAAATTGATACCAAACCACCTACTTTTTCATCTAGGCCATCCAAACTTTGAGTTTACATCTCTTATGGAATATAAGTCAAGTACGCTTAAATATTTACGGATAATATCAATCAAAATCTTTTTTAAGGAGTTCAAAAAAACGACAAAAGTGAGAGTGGGATACCATGCGGGTGTTATTGAAGGGTTTCGAGGAACTCTGCGGAGAAATTGAACCAGATCCAAATGAGATCATAACCAGGACATTATATCTAAATACTTTGGTAATCTTAAATTTAGAGGTCAATTATACAATTATCATTATGAGAAAATCCACTTACACATAAGTAATATTATATTTGAAGTCAGTTCTTTGTATTTATTATGTAATAGGCACCAACGCATTAGTTTAAGTATCATAATAATTTAATTTATGAGATTAATTATTTTCAATGAGCACCAACACATTAGTTTAAGTATCATAATAATTTAATTTATGAGATTAATTACTTTCAATAGGCACCAATACATTAGTTTAAATATCATAATAATTTAATTTATGAGATTAATTACTTTTTTTATAAGAAAGAAATATAACGAGTATTAGTTTTACCTTTTCATTAATATCATGTACTAATAAAACTATAACTAGGAACATTTGGGAATAATATATAAATACAAATTGAATCTCATAATTATAATCTCATCATAAACTGTCCTGATTAGGATAATTCAATCGATAGTACTTGGATGCAGTATAAGTGTAACATCCCACCCCCTACTGGAAGGGTAAAATAGGAAATTTGGCATAGGATGAAATGGATCGGAATGATTTAGGA
>JANIJF010000008.1:61946551-61957061 GCA_024520955.1 Erythroxylum bequaertii
TGTCTATAGTCATGCAATACATATATGGTACACACATCATTAAGTTATTCAATCAAATGAATATATAGTCATGCACATGTATATGTGTCATGTTCCATGCATGCTTAATTGACGTTCCGGGTATGTAACTTTATGTAAAGATCTTAATCCATTCCTAATCCATCCATCATACATTTATTTAAATTCCCATTCATACTACCTTCATGTTCTTCAATAGTCATTTACCCATTTAGGTTCATCTTGGCCTTAATCAACTCCAAAGACACCAAATTAGAGTGACTTATCATCATTTGTTTCAATAATTGCACAAAACTAAGCTCACCATTCTAAGGCACTGCCCACGATTGTGAGGGACCTTCCCACGGTCGTGACAGAAGCTAAACATCTAGGCACAGAACCTAAAATGACTAGGCCATGATCGTGCACTTGAGGGCTATGATCGTGCCATGCATTCTTCCCTCACTCTTCCACGAATTCATCAACCCTAAAGACATATCAAACACTTCCTACTTTCCACAATTCATACCTTCATATAACTTTGTCAAATTCAAGAACACTTCAATAACATTCCTCTTTAATATAACCTCACCCTCATTTATACTTCAAATCTCTACCTAAACCACCCATACAGTCCATTATTTTCCATTATCAAAAGCAAAATAGAAACCCTCCATTCATCCATCAAATTCTAGCACAACTTCATCATCAATACTATATGCAATACATCCTAATTCAATCATCATGAATGTTATGCTAACATATATCATAATAGGGCAAGAAATTGCTTACTTATTTAGGACAAAGCTTCCTCAATTAGTTAGCCATTTGTCACTCATTTCTAGTGCCATGTGTCACCATTCAATAGGCTTAACCAACCTAAATTTTCATGTATCAATTTGTCTTGCCATTTAACATTTTTCCTAGACTAGATGCATATATCACTTAATTAATCACCCAATTGTAAAAATAAATTCCAAATTAATCATTATAGTCCATCAGACCACAATTCGAGACATATTCAATACACAATTGCATTTTATTCATTTAAATCTTTCATACCCCGAAATATGTTAATTGATTGTATATACTATCCTTGCAATATTTCTAAATAATAGTTTGTATATGTACGTAAGTATTATGCGTGTGAATGGAATGCACCTCATAATCATATATCTCATATGCCTCAATAATATAAGACTCTAACCCTCAGTAAGGTTTGAGAATAGGCTATTACATCCTTTGCAACTTGCATTAAGGAATTATAGACAGAAAGGAATACACAAAGGTTCCAGGACACAAAAAGGGATTCATAGTAGGTAAAGGAATGTATCTTTGCTAAACACAAAGAACAACTAATCTACTCTAGTTCAATCAAGGAAAGCTCAAGCCAGTTAGCTATTTCATGGAGATTACAAAGTAAGATGTATGCTAACAGTAGCAGACAGTTCTTCGAAGATTATATTTCTCACTATCATGGAAAGCAAAGGAAGGGGGACTTACCTCTCTGGTGTAGGAATGGAAGCGCCATCAGTACTGGAAACATTGTAAGGGACACTCATCTATGGAGTTGGTACATGAAGACACAAGAAGGAAAGGTTAATATGTGGTATTAGCTAGTCTTAAGTATCAAATATGTAGAAAAGAAGCACAACTAAAGTAGGTCTACTTACGTTAATTTGGTTTCTCGCATCTAACTATCTCAAAGCTCCCCCCAGTGTCTCGCGATGGTGACGAAGGCAGACTTCTCCAACTCTAATAAGGGAAAGAAAGAAAGCCAGAACAATTGTTGTGAGGTTGACTTTTTTCAATTAGGTACAAACGATGTATTTATTATAAGTTATCTTGGAACGTCGTCGTTTTTGTGTTTGACCTGGTGTATTGAAGTATCGTCTCATTTTTAGTTGTTTGGTGAGCTTTGCAACTTTTTTAATCTTTTCTTTTATTAATACTATTTAATTTCTCAAAAAAAAAACAACCAATTATGTTTCGTTTCGTGCTTTGCACTCCACCACGAAAGAGGCGGCGTAGGAAAGTGTTCACTTAACTCGCTTCTTTTATAGTTAGTCAACTCCGCGTAGTCTGACTAAAGTTGCACGCTAATCAGCTGCCACGTATAAACATGGGACCCACAGTGCTTTTGCTTATATTTACTGAGCATCTCCTAAAATTACTTAGAAAGAAAGTGCACATGTTGATTTTGATGCTCCACTCCTCTGTTTATTTATTACAATATATAATTAGGAAAAGAAATTAGGATACGGTGGCGAAATCTATCGAAGACTCACAATCTTGATTCTTATCCTTCCTCTCTCCGTATGAATCTCAGGTATTGTATTCTAAACCTATTTCATGATCCATTTGAACTCTTCTTTTGTAGTTCCTTGACATTTTTTTAGAGTTGAGTTTTAGTTTCTTGTTTCCTCTGCTTGCTTAGCTTACAACCAAGGACTGTGTTTTTTTCTTTCAGTTAACTGTGTGATTTAGTGGGAGTTTAAATTTTATTGTCATTTGGATGTACAAGTTTGGTTCTTGGCGTCAAAGGATTGTAGCTTTTGTATTTTTCAGCTCCAAAAAGAAAGAAAAAAAAGCAAGAGTCTGTGCCATGGAGTTTTATTTTTCAAATTTAGTTAATTATTCTATAATTGATCTTACTTCTGTGGTTCTTCAGTTGTCATGACCCAAATTTCGCTTTGCCTTAATTCTTTTCTTGGCTATATTTATGTTATTGTTAGTTCCAATTTTCTATCCTTGACCAGCTAAAATCAAGCTTACGAGATAAACGAAGGCTTTTATTCTGAGACCTTGATTCGTTGGACTTGCTATGGACTATGGTTTTGCTGGGTTTTCTGGCTCCATGGATGGTTCCCGCTTCAAGAATGAGACGGGAAGTCCCAATCAAGATCTGGGTCGTATTGCAAATGTGTTCAATCTCAAGGATTCCACTTCGCATTTAGGCTTCAACTTTGATGGCCCACTTGATTTTCCACACGTAGATCCTGGCGACTTTGGTCTGTCATCAGTTATGAGTAGGGATGGAGACTCTCCATCCGACGACTTTGACTCCTCAGAAACCGTCCTTAATTCCATAAGTAAGATGCTAATGGACGAGGACATGGAAGAGATGCCTTTCATGTTCCATGATCCATTGTTGGTTCAGGCTGCAGAGAAATCACTTTATGATGTTCTTGGTGATAAGCCGCCGCCTTCACCTAATCAATCCTCTTCATACGGTGACCAATTTTTAGTTCATAGTCCAGATGATGGACTTTCAAGTAGTTTCAGTGGTTGTAGTAGCAATAGCAGCTCTACTTCTAATAACAGTCATTCAGTTGATCCTCAAGGAAATGTTGAAGTTGGGGAGTTCAGACCATCTTTTATGCAAAAACCTATTCCTCCCAATTTTGTTTTCCAATCTACTGCAAAGCCTAGTTCACAGTCATCATCCAAAATGCAAAATAGGTCAAATTTTGATGATAATGGTCTGTTTGGATCTTCTCTGGGTGAGATTGTGGTGCCAAATTTCTTCTCTGAGAGTGAATTGGCATTGCAGTTCAAGCGAGGTGTAGAAGAAGCAAATAAGTTCCTACCCAAAGTAAATCAACTTCTTGTTAATACCGAGACCAATGATTTGACTCCAGAATCTGGGGTAGTAGAAACAGAAGGGAGGGAGTACTTATCTGGTCTATCGAAGGGAAAGAAGAGTCATGAGCGAGAAGATGAGAATGCTGAGGAGGAGAGGGACAATAAGCAGTCAGCAGTTTATGTAGATGAGATTGAGTTGTCAGAGATGTTTGATAAAATGCTAGTAGGTGTTGGACAAGTATGTGGTCCAGGGTGTTTGTATGATGAGCGTCCTGAAAGTCAACTAAGCAAGACATTGCAGCCGGATGGGCAAACAAATGGATCTATTGTTGGCAAGACTAGGCACAAGAGACAAGGAAATAAAAAGGAAGTGGTGGATTTGAGGAGTCTTCTGATTCTGTGTGCACAAGCTGTCTCCACAAATGACTGCAGAACTTCTAATGAGCTATTGAAACAGATAAGGCAGAACTCTTCACCTTTTGGTGATGGATCTCAAAGATTAGCTCATTACTTTGCTAGTGGTCTTGAAGCACGTTTAGCTGGCACTGGAACCCAGATACGTGGTGCACTTTCTGCCAAAAAAGTATTGGCTGCGGATATGTTGAAAGCTTATAAAGCTTATGTCTCAGCCTGCCCATTTGATAAGATGGCAATTGTCTTTACAAACCATCACATTAACATGATATCTGAGAAAGCAGAAACTCTTCATATAATAGACTTTGGTATATCTTATGGTTTCCAGTGGCCTGCCCTCATTTATCGCCTTGCAAAGAGATGTGGTGGGCCTCCCAAGCTTCGCATTACAGGTATAGAGCTACCACAAAGTGGCTTCAGACCAGCAGAGGGAGTCCGGGCGACAGGTTGCCGCTTGGCTAAGTACTGTGAGCGCCATAATGTTCCTTTCGAGTACAATGCAATAGCACAGAAATGGGAAACCATCCAAATTGATGACCTCAAGATTAATCGCGGTGAATTTCTAGCTGTTAATTGTCTTTTCCGGTTCAAAAACCTATTTGATGAGACAGTGACTGCGGACAGTCCTAGGGACGCTGTTCTAAACTTGATCAGGAAGATAAATCCAGACATATTCGTTCATACTATTATTAATGGATCGTACAATGCTCCTTTCTTTGTCACAAGGTTCCGGGAGGCTCTCTTCCACTTCTCTGCTGTATTTGATATGTCCGACACTATCATGCCACGGGAAGATCAAGTGAGGATGAAGTTTGAGAAAGAGTTCTATGGGATGGAGGCCATGAATGTTATTGCATGTGAGGGCTCAGAGAGGGTTGAGAGACCTGAGACATATAAGCAATGGCAGGTTCGAAGCACAAGAGCTGGGCTGAAGCAGCTTCCCTTGGACCCATTTGTCATTGAGAAGTTGAAATTAAAGGTACAGGCTGGATATGATCGCGAATTTGTTGTGGATCAAGATGGTGACTGGATGTTACAGGGATGGAAGGGAAGGATTATTTGTGCATCTTCTGCCTGGATTCTGCCTGGGAACAAGATGGCTGCACAAGGTGCTTGCTTCCAATGATCGAAACAGCCCATGTGAGGAGTAGGAGGTCGAACAAAGGATCTTGATTGGACATTGTAGCTTATCGTGAAAGAATAGACAGAGAGCCTTGACATGTTGGATTTTGGATGAATGAACTACGAGCATCGGAGTAGTGCTTGACTGCTTACTAAGGTTTAGAATCATCAGTTTCCTTGAGTAGCATGTGGAATTTGATAGCCTAGAAGCATTATAATTTCTAATTGTGCTTGTAGCGATGATATAGCTTGTAATTCTTACCAATACTAAGCAGAAGCATTTCCTCTTGGATTAACTGGATGTGATTGTCATTAGCCATTTTTTGTATTTCTTTCATCTGAAACACATGCACAGGGATCTCATGTCGTCTGAGGCACTTCAAGGCAACTTGCTGTCTTAAGAATCTACACTTACTGAAGCAAGTGTGCTCTAGACGTAACTCCTATTATTTAGATCATGCACTGCTCAATCGACCTTCATGTTTAGAAACTCGTGACACTAGGCGGTACTAAATATTTAAAATTAATGTAACACAATGTTGAAAGTTTACTTGAGATTTACAAATTTTTGCTATAGATAACTTTTCGAATGAGCCAATAATTCCACCAGGGGCATAGTCTAGCTTGGCTACATCCGATGGACCTAACACAGAACCTTTGTTTACGTACTATTGCACTATCTTTAGCTTGCAATCGCACCTAGTTTGAATAAATATTCACTCATTCCCCAACAAAAAGAATACAAACTATTCATTTTTGTTAATGTCAACAGCTTTTAATGATCTATGTGGCGGACATTATTAAAGCTATCAAATCACTTTCATAGCTGTCGATTCACACATACCTGCAGGTTCACGGAATTAGCGCTGACTGGGACTGCAATTATCCAAGCTGTGAGTATTGTTTATCCAAGCTGTTGTTGCATGAAATTGACCAATGTAGACTAATCATGAAACTCCGTGCTTTGTTTCTTTCTTGCCCTTTATTGCCCTCACCTTTTTTTTTTTTAATCTAAATTTAGTGGAGCTGGTCAGAGTCAAGATAACTTTGTGTTTTCTTTAATAAGGAAAGGAGAGATACTGGGTTCACGTTATTAGTCGGGGAAAAGAAACTCCCGATGTATCCTCTAACAGGATAGATAAACAACCTACAGGCGAGTTTTGAAATATATAAATGTCAAGTTCAAGTAAACTGGCATAAATGACTAGCCAATCTGTAGTCCTATTAGCCTAGCGGTAAACAAGATAACTTACTTTGTTTGTGCAGTCATGAGAATTGTTGCAGATGGTCAAATGAAGACCAAGCAAATCCCATGTTTGTTCTTATTGATGCACATTCTCCACATGCACATATGTGCAATTCAAATAAAGTTTCCTAAAAAAATTTCTGATTTTTCTACCCTTCATACTAATCAATCAAGCTTAGTACGTAATTTCTGATTGAATATGTGAAAGTGCTTGTAATTTTTATTCTCATCATATGAAAAGAAAGGGCCCTTCTCAATTCAAAGTCTAAGGCACAGTATTTTTACATTTCTGCTCCTAGAGTAGTACTGTAAAAGTTAGAAGCCTGTTCTTTGTGTAGCTTAAGACGGCAGCTGGAAATTAGCTGAGGAAGATAAGACCTCTTACCTTCAAATTATACCATTACAAGTTTTGAAAATTGTTAATTAGGTGTTGACCACCAAGCTTAGTTGCAAAATTCTAACCGATAAATGGTAAGCTAAGATAGAATATAATAAAATAATGACTTGTACCTGGTCAGGTACCACTGCTTCTGGTGTTATAAAATACGCAAGTCCAAAAGACCTGAGATACGTAGATAGATGCTGACATCAATCAATGAGCTTGGCGTCAATGTTTATAGCTACCTATTCATAAAAATTTAGGAGTGACTGAGTATTCATAGTCATAGCAGATAAGGTATAAGAAGATAAGGTTGAAAGCAAGTAGAATGGGACGAGTGAGTGAGATATGCAAACGTGATATTGACAAGAGACATGAACTATATTCACAAGTTTATCATTTTTCTTAGAAACAGCTAAACCAAAACATGGGAACGCGAAGGCTGAAATATGGTAGTATTCTTGCTTCTCAAGTTTTTAGAAAGAAAAGACAGGCTTTGACTTATCGCATAACAGAGGAAGATTTGAGAAGCATGCGCACTGGTTTCATAGGGTTTTTTTTTTTTTGGAAAACGAGAAAATAACAGAAAAAATTACATGGTAAATCTTGGCTGACAAATTCTGGATGCGTCTTATACAAGGATAGGTATGCACCAGCTAAGTAGATGCTTAAGATTGGTAATCCCAAAGGAGAATTGTGCGGTCGAATGTACAAGCCAGTTCATATACCGATTGCCCTCCCGATAAATATGCTGAATTATTACAACTTAGTTTTGGGAGAGTAAGTTATGAATGCCCAACACTAAAAGATGGGAGGAGACAGCTCGTGCTTGTGAAGAAGAGAACATGTTAGTTATTGTGCTTGAATTCACCTCTAACACGATATGTCCGTATTCTAAAGACCATGCAAACTTAAGACCTGCCAGAACCTCTCAATATTTTGTCATTAGTGAGGAGCACCTGTTAATGTTCTAAACGAAGCCTCTCAATCAAGCACCTAAACTGTCACACAGTAGTCCACTTATTGAAATCGAAATGGTGGAAATGTTGTAAGCGTCATCTGTATTGAGTTTCACCCAACTTACTTAGAATCAATGAAGTGGATTTCGTACCGTTCCGGCCGGAACGGGCTTAAAAATTTCGGATATGAATTTCGGTTGGTACCGGCCGGTACCGTCAATACCGAAATTTTCGGGACCATTCCGCAAAAAAAAATATCCAAGGACCAATTTGCAAATAAAAAAAATTCAACCCTAAATTAATCTAACCTACCCCGACTCTCACTCTCTCATCGTCTTCTTCTCTCCTCGCCGACTCTCCCTCTCTCTTCGTCTCTCCCTTCCGCCGTCCGGACTCCCACGTGTGGCGTCTCCGGCCTGCCTCGCCTCGCTTCCGGCCTTCAACCGTCGTCCACGCCCGAAGACGTCCACCGCACACCGTCTTCGCCTCACCGTGACCGCACACCGCACGCCGTCTTCGCCTCCTCGCGCACACCGTCCGGCCTTCTCGCGCAGACCGCACACCGTCTTCATCCTCCTCGCGCTCACCGTCCGGCGTTCTCCACCGCACACCGTCCGGCCTGCGCGATCGTCCATCGGTGAAGACCGATTGATTTTTGAAATTTGTTTAATTTTTTATGGAATTTTGAAATTTATGATTGTTTGATTGTGTTGGTTGTTGATAATGGTGGATTTGAGGTGAAAAAATGGTATAATGTGTTGGATTTGGGGGAAAGCTTTCGGTGGGCACTGACAAATCCGAATGGATTTGGGCAAAAATAGGGAAGTGGATTTTGTTGTTGATTTCGGTTGGATTGGGAAATTGTTGGGGTTTGGATGTTGATGATTTCGGTTGGAGACTTGGAGTTGTAATTTTTGTGATTTGTTTTGTGAGTTATTGGATTAAACCGAAAGTGGAAGTTTGAAATTGGATTTTGGAAATTAATTTTAGCAAATTGCATTTTGGAATTGGAAATTGGAATTGGATTGGAAATTATATTTGGAATTAGAATTGAAATTGGAATTGAATTGAAAATTAACTTTGGAATTGGAATTGGAATTGAATTTTTGAATTGGATTGGAAATAAAATTTGGAATTGGGATTGGAAATTGGATTTGGAATTTGGAATTAGAAGTGAATTAGAAATTAAAATTTGAAATTTGAAATTGAAAATTGGATATGGAATTTGAATTGGAATTTGCAATTTAGAATTGGAAATTGGATTTGGAAGTGAATTACAAGTTAAAATTGAAATGGTGATTTATTGATTATTGAAATGATGATTTATTGATTATTGTATTAATATTGATTATTGAAGTAAACTAGTAAATTTATTTGAATGGAATTGAATTGAATTGGAATGGAATTGAATTGCATTGGAATGGAATTGAATTGAAATGGAATTGAATTGAATTGAATTGGAATTGAATTGAATTGAATTGGAATTGAATTGCGATTGAATTGGAATTGAATTGAATTGGAATTGAATTGAATTGAATATGAATTGGAATGGAATTGCAAATTGTTGGAGTATGTTTTGAATTGAATTGAATTGAATTGAATGGAATTGGAATGGAATTGAATTGCATTGGAATGGAATTGAATTGAAATGGAATTGAATTGAATTGGAATTGGAATTGAATTGCGATTGAATTGGAATTGAATTGCATTGGAATGGAATTGAATTGAATTGGAATTGGAATTGAATTGTGATTGAATTGGAATTGAATTGCATTGGAATGGAATTGAATTGGAATGGATTTAATTGGAATTGAATTGAATTGAATTGGAATTGAATTGCGATTGAATTGGAATTGAATTGGAATTGAATTGAATTGAATTGGAATGGAATTGAATTGGAATGGAATTGAATTGGAATTGGAATTGAATTGGAATTGAATTGCGATTGAATTGAATTGAATTGGAATTGAAATTGAATTGGAATTGAATTGAATTGAATATAAATTGGAATGGAATTGCAAATTGTTGGAGTATATTGGAGTATGTTTTGAATTGAATTGGAATTGAATTGAATTGGAATTGAATTAGAATTGGAATTGAATTGCGATTGAATTGAATTGAATTGGAATTGAATTGCAATGGAATGGAATTGAATTGAATTGGAATTGAATTGCGATTGAATTGAATTGAATTGAATTGGAATTGATTGGAATGGAATTGGAATGGAATTGAATTGGAATTGAATTGCGATTGAATTGAATTGAATTGGAATTGAATTGAATTGAATATGAATTGAAATGGAATGGAATTCCAAATTGTTGGAGTATGTTTTGAATTGAATTGGAATTGAATTGAATTGAATTGAATAGAATTGGAATTGAATTGGAATGGAATTGAATTGCATTGGAATGGAATTGAATTGAAATGGAATTAAATTGGAATTGAATTGAATTGGAATTGAATTGCGATTGAATGGAAATAGAATTATGAATGTTTTGTGATTGGAAATTGTTAGGATTGCAAATTGTTGGAAATGGAATGAAGTGGAAATGATATTAAGTATGTTTTGTAATTGTTGAAATTGCAAATTATTGGAGTATGTTTTGTGTTACTTATTATATATGTTGAATGTTTTGAATTGTTAACTTTGTGCATATTATCATTGTGTACTGAAATTATGTGTTATTTATCTTTGTGTACAGATAAATGGAAGGAAGTTCAAATACTCCCAATCAACCTAGTTCAGGAAGATACAGTGATCCAGCTTGGGCTCACGCTGGTGTGGTTCCCGGTCAAAAGAATCATACC
>JANIJF010000008.1:62052471-62069200 GCA_024520955.1 Erythroxylum bequaertii
AGTTTTATAATTGTATGATGATGATTGTCTTTGGTCATATTAATTGTGGTTATTATTTATATGTAAAATATTTAAAATTATTGTTATTTCAAATTAATTGTCATTGTTATTTATTATTAAGATTTTTAAAAGTATGATTGATGTAAACAGTAAACTGGTAAAGTATACAGTACAGTTATATAATTTATCAATATGGACTATTTTGTAATTTTTAAAATATTTAGGAACTATTTTATAAATTTAAAAAATATCTTAAAATAGTACCCAGTACCAATTAATACCAATACAATTTCGTTATAAAGTTCAATCTGATATTAAATCTGATACAATATTAATAACATTGCTTAGAATACTTGCTAGGATACTTGCGAGGGCTGAACTATGGTTAGGATACTTGCGTCTCAAGTTTTTAGAAAGAAAAGACAGGTTTGACTTGTCGCATGACAGAGGAAGATTTGAGAAGCATGCGCACTGGTTTCCGTAGTTTGACCTAAGAATTGCTTATTATTCTCCCCTTTCAAATCATCTGTTTCATTTCAACTCAACGAACAGCTGTTATCCACAAAGTTTACAATAAATAAATAAATGAAATAAAAGAAAATTGTTGATACGGGATCTTTTTCGTAGCACGGATTAAAATTTTTAATATAAATAAGATGTAGATTTTATTAATAAGAATTAAGTTAAGATAATTAAAATTAGTTATTTAAATAATTAACGCTTACTATTTATAAATTTTTTAATAATCTTATGTTTAATTAATATAAAATATTTTAACACTTTTTTTTAAGTAGAATTAGAATTAGATATCTAATTATCACTTAAAATAAAAACAATAATAATCAAATCGAGTTGTTAGGATTGAATATTTAGATGAATAATAAAAAAATTAATAATTTAAACTAAATTTATTCTAATATTATATTAAATTTTTTAATATAAGTAAAATATAGATAAGTTAAGATGTGTTGCTTCACGGAATTATGAATAGGTCCGTGTCAAAAGTAATTTATGATATTACTTTTTTCTTTGACTAGCTGATATAATACCGTATCAATCATAATAGTAAAAGGCCAAAAAAGGTTAAAGGCTTAAAGCTACGTCGGGTTTAAGGTTTCTAAGTACTAAAGAAAGTGGTTTACGACTATTCTACGAGTCCAGATCTCCTGTTTAATATTATGGTGTCTTATTGTGTTCAATAAATTTCAGCCGTTTATTTATATGGGTCTCGTATGGGACTTATGTAGAACCCGCAAAATAAATAGCTGAGATTTTATGAGACAGAATAAGACAGAGTAAAACTGGACAGAAGATCTGGTCCCCTATTCTACGTGCTAGCCTATCTTGTTAACTATGATATGGACAGCTAGCATCTTTCAGGTTTGGTATCATTCTACATGGTAACTTGTCTTACTACGCATTCGAGGGGTAAAGACCAATGAACAAGTTACAGCCATCGCGAACATGACGAACCTCTCTCAGGAGTATATATAATGAAATTATATCTCAATTACGAGATAAAGTCTTAGTGAACATGGCTTTAATTATGAATCGAAAATTGTATATTCACTCTTTTTCTCATCGGTATGTAACTACACAGAAAAGAGACACTTCAAATGATCTCAAAGTTTGAAATGATTCTTACACAAGTTTCTGTGTAGTCAATACTTACCTTTTGAGCACAATCTTTAATAACTAATCTAACTTTGCATCTTTCAACAAAACCTTCAGGTAGTTCACTTTGTAAACCCATTTAGCACTTGAAGGTTTCATCCCATGAGGAAGATCGACAATTTCCTAAGTATGATTGGCTTCAAGAGCTTGAAATTCCTTATTTATAGCTTTTGGCCAGCAAGATGTTTGATTACTTCTTCATAACTATATGGCTCATGTAGAACATCAATAGTATCAAGTAACTGTTGGTTGGAAGAAGAAAGACCAAAAAAAAACAAAGAGAAAATTGAAGTAATGAAAGTAAAATTACAGTTTGCAATAGAAGAAGATGAGAAGTGTTGCAAACATAGTCCTTGAGGCAAGAGGATGGAACATGAGTTCTAGTAGAGCGTCTAGGAACAATTGAATCAAGAGAAGGTACAACAGGAGAAGGTGAAGAAATAATGATTTGTAGGAGGAGTAGGTACAGTAGAAAAATTAGAATTTGACTCAACAAATGTGTTTTACGAAGGGAAAATGTAGAAAAATTTGAAGTAGAGAATGAATAGGAAAAACATTCTCATGGAAAACAACATCTCCAGAAACAAAGATTGTTTGGTGTCTAGGTTATCCAATTTGTAAGCCTTCTTCCCAAATGGATAACCTAGGAAAACACAAGGAGAAGCTCTTGCTTGGAATTTGTCTCTTCCTCTTTTAAGAGTTTAAGCATAGCAAAGAAAACCAAACATCCTAACAAGAGAATAAGGAGGCAATGCACCATAGAATAGCTCAAAAGTAGTTTTCCCTTGCAAGATTTTGGAAAGTAAACCTATTAATAAGATAGGTTATCATCAAAACACCTCCCCCCCAAGATTTAACAGGAACATGTGAATGAAATAAGAGAGCTTTAGAGGTCTCTAAAAGGTGTTTATGCTTCTTTTCAACAACATCATTCTGCTGAGAGGTATCAACACAATTTTTTTGATGTATAATAGATGCCTTGGGTGTTAAAGAAAGCTATAACTTCTTTGCTCTTTCATAGATCTAAAGCATTATCAGACCTCAAGAATTTCACCTTAGCATCAAACTGCCTTTCCACCATATTCACAAAGGAAATTGTCAAATCAAAAACATCACCTTTATTTCTCATCAAGTGAGTCCATGTACCCCTACTGTAATCATCTACAATGGTAAGAAAATAAGAGAATCCATCATGGGTAGGAATTGCATATGCACCCCATAAATCAACATGAATTAATTCAAACTTTCTGGAAGTATGAATATGACTTCTGGGAAAAGGAAGTTTATGTTGTCTTGCTTTAGTACACACATCAAAAGGCAAAGAAGAAAGCTTGTGTTCATTACATTCCAACAAAGACATACATTTAAGCTCATTGAAAGACAAATGGCCCAACCTATGATGCTAGGTTTATGGAGAAATAGAATTACAAGAACTGAATTCAACATAAGAAAAACTAGCAAGTTCTGTGTGTTTGGAAGAGTTAGAAGATTTATAAGTTGCTATGGAAACCTTCAAAAGATACAATCCCCCCAGTGCTTCATTAAGATCCAGTGGCCTCTTTATGGAAAGCGCCTGCATCATGCAATTGGATCTTGTAAAGAGAGCAACACAACTTAGCTGAGAGGTCAGCTTATTAACAGAGAGTATACTGTATTAAAACTGAGGCACATACAAAGCATTCTCAAGGACAAGAGTAGGTAAGATAAGAACATTTCCAGCTTGAAAAATAGAAACTGTATGTTCATTTAGAAGTGTAATGAGAAGAGGTAGATGCAATTTGTGTAAGCTAGTAAAAAAGTTTTGATAAGGACACATATGATTATTAACTGTAATGTCTATGATCTAGGAATGACCAACAGTTATTGAACATTTGAAATAATGACATTTGGAAGCATAATTTTGAGATGTACAAGCCAAGATACCTACAAAGCTAGAATAAGTTGTAGCTGGCCCAACATTGGAGTTAATGCCCCTTTGTTCTGAACTTGCATGTTGCTAGTGAGAGTTAGGATCTGATTGACCTGCTCTGGTGAGAAATTATGAGTAGACACATTCTGTTGAACTAGGTTTGGCTGCTGAAATGTAGGAGATTGTGTAGAAGCATCATAAAAAAAATTGACCCCAAAATCTTCTTGATAAATTGGAACACATGCTACTACTCTTTTCCCTTTCTCCTTATTCTGCTGTTTATACCATAGAACCCTTCTTCCATTCTTTTTTTTTTCAGATTTAAGATATTGTCCATAAGCTCCACGAGACATCCTTATATTCCCAACATTAAAACAACTAAATTTGATGCAAATTGAGTAACTGGACTAATGCCTTTTTGTCTTTCATCTTGCAAAAGTAACCCATAAGCTTCTGAGATAGATGACGATGGCTTCACCATAGGAACACTTCCTCTAATATCTTTGTAATTGTTATTAAGCCCCATCAAGAATTGAATCAATCTCTGATCCTCAACAAAATTGTTTCTTGCATATACAGAAGCACAAGTGCACATAGGATAAATGATCAAAGAATCCAACTCATCCCAAATTCTTTTGAGTTTGGTATAATAGTTAGCAATGTCACTTGTACTCTGAATAATGCCACTTTGTTCCTTATGTAGCCGATAAAGAAGTGTCCCATTTGTCTGTCTAAACCTATGTTCAAGTTCAAGCCATACTTCCCTTACAGTATTGCTGTAAAGAACACTATCACCAATGTCCTTAGTCAAAACATTTAGAATCTAAGTAGAAACCATGTTATTGCACCTTAACCATTGTTTTAGCAATGGTAAAAAATCATTTGGCTTAGGACTCCTAAGAACCATCTATAAAATCAATATCTATAAAATCAATCTTATTCTTAGCTAACAAAGGCATCATCATAGCCATTTTCCATGCACCATATCCAGAACCATCAAAACATTCAGAAACAAAAAGCATTTCAGGATGATCAGAGGCATGAAGAACTAAGTGATCATTTTGATTAATATTTACTGGACTAGAATGTGAAGAACCAACAGGAATAGAAGCCATGATTGGAAAAGAATTGTGTTTGTGTTGAATCAAGAGTAAGATTCAAGAAGACGGAAGAATTTTGTGTATTTCCAACAAAGTGAAGAACAATAACAATATCAAACAATGATCAGAAACTTGATGAAGAAGAATTATCAGCAAGAATGTGAAGAAAAATTTTAATAGGTAAGAGAAATATGAAATCAAGGAAAGCTTCAAAAGAGAAAAATGCTTACAGGAAGCAAGGATAATGCCTTTGATCAACCGACTCTGATACCATATAAACTAGCATAATTCTGAGAGTATTGTGAGGTCTACGAAAAGGAAATGAGAATGAGAAATTTTTAAATGCTTTCAATTAATTCAAATGAGAATACAATGATTGATATAACAAAACAGAAAACATAACAAACTTCCCTCCCCCTATAACAAATTATGCTAACATAGTTAACTTATAACTAACTCTCTCCAACATAGTGATCTAATAGGAAACCATATAATAATAATCTGAAAGTGTAACTCTTTACTTAGTTAGGATTAATTTCTCACAAACATGTTTATGAAAAAAAAATCTTTCTAATTAGTTTATAAGCTTTTCTTCCTATTTTATTAAGTTATAAAATTTGGTCATAGGGATTAAGGATAATGGAAAATGAGAATAATCCCTTTTTGGTATTCATGTTCCTTATCATTAAAAAGGAAAATGAACGTATCCATAGTGATATCATGGTACGAGCTTGTTGATTTAAATTGAAAAGAGAATAGTTTTTTTTTTCAATGTGAAAAAAATAAAATATTGAGAAAAGAGTAAGAAGAAAGATAAAGACAAGAAAAGCATGATGCAACTGTTAAAGTAATCATAAATTAAGGTTTTGCTCGGTTCTTCTATAATTATTTTGTTTCATTTTTAAATTAAGTAAAAAAACTTGTTTATTGGACTTGTTTATTTTTTAATTTAATTTCTTCTAATTTTCATAACTTATGAAAATTATATTTTTTTATTCCTTGGTTTTATATTATAATCTATCATTAACTAACTATGTTTTATTTAATTATTTAAGTAATAATAATGATAAATAATATAATAAAATCATTTAAATTTTATAATTTAAACTTAAAATTTTAAAAATATATGTCCA
This sequence comes from Erythroxylum bequaertii, assembly GCA_024520955.1. NCBI lineage: Eukaryota > Viridiplantae > Streptophyta > Magnoliopsida > Malpighiales > Erythroxylaceae > Erythroxylum > Erythroxylum bequaertii. The sequence continues at coordinate 62,058,288 of JANIJF010000008.1, forward strand.
AAAATTTTAATTTGATAATTATTTAATAAATATATTTAAATTTAAAATATTGGATAAATTTCAAATTTTTAAATAGTTGTTTATGAAATATTTTTAAGTATCAATTATTGAATTGAAAATTAAAATAATTTAAACATATCAAAATATGTATTTGTTAATAAATATTTTTTTGGAACGTTGTTGATAAATAATTTTTCGTTTGTTCCTTCTAAATGTTATAATAAGACAATGTTATTGAAATTTCTTCCAGTTAGAAATGCATTATAAAAGCCTTCGGTATTCTTATTTCTTTCCCTCAACCATTGGTTTTTTGTACTTTTGTCTTGATAGGGAGTTATGAATTCCTAAGGAGCTTTCTTCCCTAACTGCTTATGGGTCTCATTATTTGGATTGGATCTTAGTTAATGTATGAAAAATATACATATATTTTACTACTAGTTTACCTTTTTATGTCTGAAAATTACCTTATTTTACTCAATTTATGTTGTATTTTTGGGAAATTCAGAAGATAATGCCTAGGATGTGCTTTGTTAAGAATTAAAGAGGATTTCAAGCAATAATGTGAAGAAAACACAATTTTTGACTGCACATGATTGTGTGTTAGCACATAGCATTTTCCAGACAACCAAGAGATGAAGACAACTAGATACATGGCTTAGAAAGAGACCTTATGATGGGGACAATATTCAAAAAGTAATATAGCATGAGACACAGTTGTATCTTAACTTGTGTTCTCCTTCAAAAGAGTTATAAATATATATATAGCCTAAGACATGGTGTGTTAGATCTCATGTCCCCCTTTAAAAAAGAAGCAGTAAAATTTTCTGTATGAGACATGACTATATCTGATACTGTGTTCAAGGCATACAAGACTTATATAAGTGGTGGGGAATCCTAATTTCAGAAAAATTTTATCATTCTTTTATATTTTCTTTCATTATGAACTTAAGGTTAGCTACCAAAACGTAAAACAACCCTCAAGAGACTAATTTTAAAGTTGTTTTAGTTATAAAATAAAAAGATTAAAAATCATCCTAAAGGATCAAAGCTGATTAGAATACAAAAATTTCATTTAGAACTCTTTCTGTTTTTTATACTTTTGTTTGATAGTGTAAATAAGATTTGTGGATTTTTTATATATGTTTAGATAGAAAATACCTTAGCATTGAATTTGTTAAGGATTGATTCAATATTATTCATGAAGTGAGATTTATTTTTGTAAAATAACTTAAATGTTTTTAATGATGATTTAATTAAGTCGGTGATTAGATCCTAATTTGCATGTGGACTATTTCAGATAACCTATATATGACTAGACCATGACTTAGATATTACAATTTGCACAGAGTACTAGAGATAGGCTTATATAAATCCTCTAGCATTAGTATCAAACCTTTCATGGAGATTCTTAAAATATAATGCAATATTGGAAGCTTTAATTAGATAAAGATATCTATTAATCAATTTAAGAATAGGTGGTTGTGACTTGCAAAAGAGTAATTTCATAGCCTAAGAATTTTTACTAATCACCATCCAAGTTTACTAAATCACAAATGCAAATATAATGCAAGGTAAAATCTTATTTATACATTACTCCTATTTGAATTCTCTATTTGATTATTTTCTTTATTTTGTTCTTAATGGTTTATTATTTTAATTATATTCTACTTTGTTTTATTAATCAACTTCATCAATAAATAATCCATTTTGATTCTTGAACTACTTAGTGGTACGAGGAGTGTTCTAAATCATTCCATCTTCCTCTTGAGATCGACAATTTATCATTACTATATTACTTATCGATGATAGATGCACTTACCTTAAGTTGTCAGTAACTATTTTATGATAGAGAAAACTTTAGTATTAGAAACAACATAATACTTATATATAATGGTAAGTATGGATAATGTTTCATTTTTTGTAATTTCAATGATGTTGTAGTTCCATTCCTCCTTTATAACTTTTAATCTTTGCATACATTTGACCAATTCATAGCCTTTTGTATTGAATCTCAGACCTCTTAAGACAAACCTTTTTAAAGCTTAGACCTCAACAACATAATTAAGTGAATTTCAAATGAGGTTCCTCCTAATAGGATATACATTTGGGTAAGTTTTAATAGGGATATCATTTGAGCATATAAGGTTATTCAAGTAAGCATAGCCATTACTAAAAGTTAACAGGCAACAAGAGTTCAGTAGAGCTCTATCAATCTTTCTCCTTAGAAACTAGTTCCTATTTTATTTGTTTTTGTAAATAAAGAAGTTGTTATTATACAAATTCCCACTTAGGCAATATTTACATGTTAAAATTTAATTTTTTTCAATATTATTAAAATTATGAATATTTTTATGAAATTGTTGTAATTAGGACTAGGTATGAGAATTTCTCAATATTAAAATTTGCTATTTTTTTAAATTTTCATTCCAATTTGAAATTTTTGGTTTAGTCATAGTATCAAAATATGGGACTTTTTCAAAATCATTGGTTTTGATCAAATTGGATCTATTTAGCTATATATTTATGAAATTAAAGGTTCAATTGATCTTTTATATGATTAAGTTCATTTTATTTTGCCTAATTATGTATCAATTTGATCAATTTTGAATTTTTATTCCACTTTGCATATTTCATTTCATTTTTAACATCTTTTGAACATTTACAGATAAATTATAATTTTAATAATTTTTTAGGTTTATTTTATTTGGAGTTGGTAAAGTTGGTCTTTTAAAAAGTTATTGAAGTGCTTTATTTTTCAGGCTATAATTGGCTATCATTTTTATCCATATTCTTACTCTTAGAGTCCTTAGGGTCCTTCTTTCTTTAACAACAAAGGGTAATTATCTTACTCCTAATATAAGAGCTTCGGGGAGGTTTAGGCTTATAATTTATATGATTGAGAATTATTGATGTCATAGGGAGAGGTCCTTTACTCCTTCTCCTCCTTCACCTCACATTAGAGATTATCCTTATTATAGTAGCAAGTCACTTGAGTTTAGGGATTATAGGTCTAAATCTCTTCAAATCAAGAGGGTTTTGCATTTAGATTCCCTAGAGTGTTTCATATAGTTTGACTTAGGTAGGTACTTCTTTAATAAGGGTTAGGAACCTAATATATATATGACATATAGGGTTAGTTCTACTAATATCTTATTAGTTTATTTCAATATGACATATCAAAAAGATGCATACATAATTAATGTATCCAAAATACCATAAGTAATTATAGCATTATAAACAAAACATGCCCTTTAATGTCACCTCTCAAATTCTAAATTCTTTTAACACCAATATCAAAAATCTAAGTAGAGAAGTTAGAGATTGTACAAGGTCTGGACCCATTTGCCTCAAATTAATTACATTTTAAGTTAAATTAATTCTAAAGATGTGTAATTGAAAGCATGCAAGTGTACATCCTATATAGGCATTTTATCAAACACCTTATGTTCATCAAATTATCATCCCATTATACCAACCAAATCCACATTTTCCCCCTTCTATCACTTACATATCGCCATATAACGTCATTAACCATTCACAAAACACCAAAAAATCGCAACAAAAACGAAGACAACGCCACAACACCCACGGTTTGTACCTCAATGAAAACCACATGACTTGGTCGGAGAAGACGACCGGAAGCTGCACGTCATGACCGGAAGCAGGACAGATGGCAAAGACCTTCGCGCCGGAGGAGAAAAATGGACGGGGTGTTGGGGAAGAAGTTTTCGACAACCGGAGAGGAGAGGAGCAACGTCGGGGAGATGAGGAAGGGAGCTAGTTTCGACGTTTAAACCTAAAACAAAACGACGTGGTTTTGTTTTAGTGAATTAGAGGGTTTACCGACGGTCACTTCCGTCCCTAATAACCGTCGGTGAAGTTTAATTCGCCGACGGAACTGATTCCGTCGCCAAAATCAAATTAATTTTATAGGTTCTCCGACTGACATACATTTCCATCGCCACACATTAGTAATTCATGACAATTTTCCCGACCGATCACACTATTCCGTAGCAGTATACCGACGTATCCAATTACGTCGGTAATATTTCGTCCCTAATATTTGCCGGGATATTTTCCCTCCAAATTTTGCAATAGATATTTCGACCGTCGCCATATTATGCCAAAATACCGACGGAATTGATTTACCCGTCGGAAGTATTCCGTCACCACCTGACAATTTTCTTGTAGTGTTTGTATCTTTAGGTTGCCTATTCTGAAGGAGCCAAAATAGAGCCTATCTTTGGTGCTTAGTTCATCCTTAATTGCAAGCCAAAGGATAAAGACAACTTTAGGCAGATTGATGGGGTACCACACTAGGTTAAACTACTGCACTATGGGGTATGGCTCTTTAAAGAGTGCCTTGCTTGTCTTGTTAGTGTAAATACTTGAGTTGATTTAGCCAAGTGTTTCTATCTTCTTTTAAAGAGTTGGGATGATACAGCCACATTATTGAAAATAGAGAAACAATAGCCTTAAAAATGTTGAAGCCAAACATATTTAACGTTGTTAATGAAGATCTTTGCCTTGGATGAAGCAAGGATGTGAATCATCAAATTAGAGGCATATGGAGTTCTATGTAGAGGCCTAATGGAAGCCATATGACATATAAAAACTAAGTGCTTTCACCATTTCCTATTATGTGTTTGATAAATAGGATTGCCTCTCAATTGAAGTAATTGGAGAATAATCTGTAAAATGTGTGCTTTTGATTAGATTTACAAAATTTATTGCCTTTAAGGAAGTGAAAGTGGATCTCTTTAACCAAAAGGGATTCTTGATCATTAGCTTTCATTTTCTTTTTCCTAAGAGAACTTTATACATAGTCCTAATTGCTTTTATCCCTAACCCGCCTTAGATTTTAGGCTTGCACACATCCACCCACTTGACTTTGACCTCATTATTTTCAGTTTAATAATTATGTCCTTATCATTATCTTACAACATGTGACTTATTTACAAGCTATGAAACCCCTACATAGAGAAACAAGTGGAAGTAAACCAGTAATCATCGACCCAAGGTGATAGTAAGCATGAAAGTTACGTCAAGCTAACGACGTTAACCAAGTGCTAAATGGGAGGCAACCCATGAATTAGTTCAAGTTTTATTTTTAACTTCTACTTCATTTTTTTCTATTTCGATGTTAGAATAGGGTTTTATTAAGTTTTGATGTGTTTTAGATTAGAACATTAAGTACCCTAATGAGATTTTGCATAATTATTATGTTAGGGTATGCGTGTTAAGGGTTCATAACTTTAAGTGCAATATTTCTTAAGTTTGTTCATCTATTTTTCATGTTGCACACATTTATAAAGAGTTACACGCTCTTTAGACACATTTGTGTAGACTTACACAGTTGACAGATGTCTATATAATAGACTATGTAAGTCCGTGAAAGATTACAAGTTAGTGACCTACATGATTAGCTACACAATAATGTAGCAGACTATGTAAGTTTGCGATAGCCCTTAAATTTTCCCTAATTCCTTATTTTTCTCACTTTTTCTTTTTTCTCTCACTCCCTTGCTGTCACCCTCTCAATCTCCCAACCAAATTTTTGTGTTTTTCTTGCAAGTTAGCGACACCTAAGTAAGTATTCTTGTTAATTTCGCTTATTTATGTATGAATAATTGGGTGTTTTAGAAATTTTTTCCCAAAAACACTAGATATAGGTTTTTTAACCCCAAAAAGGCTCTTTAGACACACTTGTGTAGACTTACACAGTTGGACAGATGTCCATAAAATAGACTATGTAAGTCCGCGAAAGATTGCAAGTTAGTGACCTACACAGTAATGTAGCAGACTGTGTAAGTCTACGATAGCCCTTAAATTTGCCCTAATCCCTTATCTTTCTCACTTTTTCTTTTTTCTCTTACTCCCTTGCTGTAACCCTCTAAATCTCCCAGCCAAATTTTTGCGTTTTTCTTGCAAGTTAGCAACACCTAAGTAATTATTCTTGTTGAATTCGCTTTTTTATGCATGCATAAGTGGGTGTTTTAGAATTTTTAGCCCTAAAAAGACTAGATCTAGGATTTTGGGATTCTATAAAATTTTGTGAGAATTGTGGATAATTGTGATTTAATAATTGAATTTCATCCATACCCACATGAATTATTGGTTTAATTTGATTAATTACATAAAATTTCAATTTAAATTGTGAAATTGTGCAAATTTTGCTCAGTCATTCTTAATTTGTGATGTTTTTGTGTGAAATTAGGATTAAGTAGTTGTTTTTATGGTTAATTAAAGTTGTGTCTTGTTTAATTTCATTTCAATTTTAATTTTTAGGTAAATTCAATGTTTAATTATGCTAATTTTGCATAATTGTTAAAGTAGATTTGTTAATTTCCAATTTCAAAGCTAATTTCGTAATTTTGTAATTAGGTTCATTTCATTTGTTAATTACAATAATTTTAATTTTAATTTTGTAATTAATTAGGCTGTTAGTTAAGTTTCTAATTATTTTATTTTATTTTAATTAATTAATTATTTGTGTTAATTTATATTTATTTTTATGTGTTTTAATTTCTGTTGTTTGTTCGCTTTGTGTTTCATAATTTGTGAGCGTAAGGAATAAGTGTGCGAAAAGGGTATGTTTGTAATTTATATGCATGTTTCTCAAATTTATTTAAATTTTCAGACACAATGACAAGATCTTAATGAGAAAAGGAGGTCCCAAGGAAGCAACAACTGGGAGAGGGGTTCTCTAGAGACCTAAGAGGAGCTCACTCAATTCATCCACCGAGCGATCTCTGATGCTACTCTTCAATGCGGCAACACATAAGCAGTATAAGAGGTTGAAAGAGAAGACATTCGTGACAGGCTACAATATTGAATGAGAGGAACTCAGGCAAGTTGGCTTGGTCTAACGCGCTTGGGACCTTATAGAAGTTGAAGCCTAGTCTCAATTCTTTGAGATCATGGAGCCCTCATACTGGAAGTTAACACTCGAGATGCTCTCCATGTTCTTTGTGGAGAAAGGAAGACACGCATGGGATCGGTCGACATCATTTAGATCCAGTTGCTAGTCCGAATGAGTTATTTAGGATTCTCTGTCACGATGGGGTTATACAATGTAGAGTTTGTAGGGACATAAGTTTAATTAGACTTGTAGATAAATTTCCCATATGTTATGTCTTCTCGACAATTCTGGCAAATAATTAGTGACGGCAGCGATTATGACCCGAGTAGATCCAAGGGATGGTCGCTGCGACACCGAGTGCTCAAATATATACATGGAACTATAAGCCACACATTGAGCAGACAGTGAGATAGCTACGGCATTGTGGGAAACTTGGATGTGTTTTATCTTTAGAGTATAAGTGATAGGATGCCAATCTACTTCGGGCATACATTAGCCTAGTTTATCAGGCATTAAAGTAAGGAAAGAATAGCCAACATGATCTGTATGGGACCTCATGTAACGTGACTTGCACAAAGGACAGGGTCTTTGATAGATTATTATCGATGTGACTGATGGGTAACATGGTAGCATTAAACCTCCAGGTGTTGAAGCATATGCATATAGTACACATACGACTAGGACCTACAAGCAATATCTATAGACTAATTGGAGTTCTTGACGAGCCAACAACAGTAGGAGGAGCTAGAGAAGAGCCAACCATAGTGAAGCAGGCATCGCAGCCGCAGTCACAGCCATCCCAATTGAGAGGAGCACACGAGGAGGGGAGTAAGGAGGTACCCAAGGTGAGGACACCACACCGAGAAGATAGCTTGGCTGGAGAGGTGGTTAAGACAACTCATGGGTATTCAACACACTATCTAAGTACAGTAGGTGGAGATGGTGGAACGGATAGCGGATAGGCCAGGTAGGGGCTTCTGTTAAATGGATGGGGGATTTAATGTTGCTGATGGCAAGTTGTCATGGCATAACTTTTCAACCTTTATTATCTGGCGCAGTTACATCATCATCAGCTTCTCCACATTTCAAGGATCAACGACCTGAGGACTCTCCATTGATGGACAAGCCAAAGTCATAACAAAATGGAGATGCTTAATTTTAGTTTGTTCTATATTTGTTTATTTTTCTTATTTTCTTTTTGTTGTTATTTATTTTTGTTAAACATTATTTCATTGTATTTTCATTCATTTTATTTCCATATTTCTTAGTTATTTTTGTTATTTTTATTTTATTTTATCTTTTTAATCCCTTTTATTTATATTTTATAAGGATTATTGTATCTAGTATTGGATGGATCCCCTAATGAAATCAAAATGTTGAAAATCTTACTACTTAGGGAAGTACTGAATCCCTACACCTTCTCTTCCTTTTTATTCATATGTGTTTATATTGTGTACATTGGAAAAAATGTACAATTTTAAGTGTAAGGAAGGAGATTATAAATTTTTTTTTTCTGTTTATCGTAATGTTTGTTTTTAAATTTTATTAACTGATATCTTGAATTAGTTGAAATATATCCATAAATACTTGAAATTGTTATTGATTATTGAATTGAGTTAGTATGCAAAAGCATGAAAGTTAGAATAAACTTGCTTTTATAAGTTGTATGTTTAGAATCATTGAGATAGTTAATTTGAGTGAAAGGTGCAGATTATTTATACACATAAGACCTTTGTGTGAGCTTTTGAGCCTAAGAGCAAATTCATCAATATTTAAGCTCTTTTATTCTTTTATTTGAGTTGTCATGCATATTTGAATAATTGTAGAACTTACTTTTATTATACATATTGAGACCATATTTGTTAAATTAGAAGTATGAATGTGATAAACGCACTTAGATTTAACAATTGTTTAGCCTGTTTTTTTTATAATTACTCGACCATATTTTATCTCTCGGGAGTAACCAATTTTGAGCCTTAGCCTTTTTCTTTGACTATAATCCTAATATCAGCTTTATCTTATTTTTCTTTGAAGACTTTTTATTAATTTGAACCCTGAAGGTGATTTACAATTACATGATTACTTGAAATTTGAATTTTGAAAAGATCCAATACTTCTTTAATTATGGTGCATGATGAAAGCTCAAAGATTATTAAAAAAATTGATTATGGTACCAATGGATTCTTGTTATAACAAACCTATATTGTGAAAGATTAAGTTTCTTGTAATCTTGTATATTGTAAATTTCTTTCAAATTTATCATCACTTTGATTATCCCAATCATACCTTACCTATGCCCCACTAAACCCTTATAATGACCTTTTGATTTTTGTTTCTAGTTTATTTACAAGTGGTGTAGATATGATCATATTGCAAGCTTATGGTTAAGAGGTCTAATTAGTATTGATTTGAGAATTCTTATACTTTTCACTTTAAACACTTGAGTGCATTTAGTGAAATCGTGGTGAGGGTTTAAAAAATTGCACTTTTGATTTCAAAAAGATTATTGATTTGATTATGATTGGTATTGACTTATGAAGGTTAGTTTTAGGATAACTTGATTCTAGGTGTATGTTAATTTGATTAATATGACATGATGATTTAGAGTATGGACGGACAGGGAAGTTACTAAGGGATGGATGTTTTAGATTATGATTTACTTAAGGACAAGCAAAAGCTTAAGTGTGGGAATGTTTGATAAATGCTTATTTGATTATATCTATATACCCATATTTAATGTGATTTGGTTGATATTTAATAGTTTTGTAGTATTTTTAGTGCTTAATTTGCTTCTTCAAGTGCATTTATAAGTGATAATTGACTTCTTGAACTAAAAGGAGATGAATTCGAATGAAATAATGGCATGTAACGAAGATTTGAAGCAACTTAAAGATACATGACCATGTACAATGACTATATAAGTCTATATAAATGTGTGAAGATTTGAAGAATTTTGTTTCTGGTCATGTGTAGTTATATGCCCATTTATATTAATATACATGGCAGTGTATGTTGCTCGAGTAAGTCTCCGCGCTCGTGTGAAATCACAAATTTAGGTATTTTTAAAGATACATAGTTTCCTACACGCCCATGTATGTTGACCATGTATAACCCAAAAACCCTAGTTTATACTTAGGTGCATTAGATAAGCCAAAAGGCATAACCAACCACTCATATAATCCATATTTGGTCTTAAATACAGTTTTCCATTCATCACCTTCTTACATCCTAATATGATAATAGCCACTTTTTAAATCAATTTTGGTGAATATGCAAGCACTATGCAACTCATCTAGCATATCATCTAATCTAGGAATGGGATGGAAATACTTTACAGTGATCTTATTGATCACTTTACAGCCCACTCACATCCTCCAAGTTTCGTCTTTCTTTGTCACTAAAAGAACTAGCACAATATACTGACCCATGCTCCCCCTCATATACCCCTTTTTAAGCAATTCATCCACTTACCTTTGTAATTCCTTTGTCTCCTCTGGATTGCTACGATAAGCTGGACGATTAGGAATTTGAGTTCCTAGTTCTAAGTCAATCTAGTGCTCAACCCCTCTCAAAGGTGGTAACCCATGGGGTGTAGCACTCCACTCTCGAAATGACCCGAACCTGATATCGAAGGGTGATATCCGAGTCCGTGCCCCGCGAAGATGGCGTGCTAGATCACTTAGTCAGTCAAAAACTCAGAATAATTTTTTTTTCAAGCGTACGCGAAAGTCAGTAATCGAAAATTTGGGCCCATTCCAAAAACAAAGCATATTACACTTTGATCAATCTCTTTTGCAAAACCTTTTTCCAATTGGAAAGTTATAAACAACAAATATATTCAAATACACAAAATACAATAATTTGCGAAAAATACAATTTAGTACGAAAATAAAGAAACACAATGCAGACGCTAACTGATCCCGATCTCTATCTTTCCCTTGCATGCAGTAATGGTACTCCCGTTTGCCTAACGAGTATTCTTCTGAGTCCTGAAAAATATTTGCAAATTTTGGGTGAGTTTTGCGAACTCAATGAGTGACCATCATCGATG
>JANIJF010000008.1:62269910-62280149 GCA_024520955.1 Erythroxylum bequaertii
TGTAAACACCGGTTAATTCCATTCCATAAACTTTACACGCACTCTCTGTGGGATCGACCTAGACTCACCACTGCTACGGTAGTAGTCTAGTAATTTTATTTTGACTAGCAAACGACGCGAGGTTAGTGGACTTTGTTGACCACCCGAAGTGATAAAACCTATAGGGTGCAAATGGGTTTTCAGGAAGAAAACTGATATGGAAGGTAATGTAGTTACCCATAAAGTTAGGCTTGTAGCTAAATGTTATCATCAAAGGCAAGTTGTTGACTATGATAAAACGTTTAACCCCGTAGCTATGGTTAAATCCATTAGTATACTCCCAGCCATTGTCGCTCATTATGGTTATGAGATATAGCAAATGTGTGTGAAGACAACTTTTCTTAATGGAAGCCTAACCGAGGATATGTGTATGACATAACCTGATGGTTCCATATCCATAAATGTAGAAAAGGTATGCAAGCTTCAAAAATCCATTTATGGATAGAAGCAATCATCCTGAAGTTGGAATATCTAATTTGATCAGACAATCAAAGAGTTTGGTTTCTCACAAAATCTGGATGATCCATGTGTGTATAAGAAGGATAGTAGGATTGTAATCGTGTTCCCTGTACTATATATAGATGATATATTGCTAATAGGAAATGATGTCTCTACTTTGCAATCAGTTAAAATTTGGTTAGCTAAGAACTTCTCTATGAAAGATCATGGAGAAGCAACTTATATTTTAGGGATAAGGATCTATAGAGATAGATCTAAGAGGTTGCTTAGCCTTTGTCAGTATACATACATAGATAAGATGTTAAAGAGGTTTTGCATGGAGCAATCCAAGAGAGGTTATCATCCCATGGTATATGGGATTACACTATCTAAATCTATGTGTCCAAAGACACAAGATGAGAGGACTCGCATGAGTTTAATTCCTTATGCTTCAGCTATAGGATCAATCATGTACGCTATGTTATGTACTAGATCCGATGTATTGTATGCTTTAAGTGTTACGAGCAAATACTAGCTGGACCTTGGTGAGGGTCATTGGGTGGCAGTCAAGAATATCCTTAAGTACTTGAGAAGAACTAACGATGCATTCTTGGTATATGGAGAAGGTGATCTTGTGGTAAGTGGGTATACTGATGCCAGTTTCCAATGCGATAGGGATGATTCCAAATCCCAATCCGAATATGTATTCATATTGAATGGTGGTGCAGCCAGTTGGAAAATTTTCAAACAAGAGATGACTGCAGATTTGATGATAGAGGTGGAGTACATTGTAGCTTCAGAAGCGGTAAAGGAATAGATCAAGAAGTTCATCATGGAACTTGGTGTGGTTCTGAGCAACGCTGACCCAGGGCAGTTGTATTGTGACAACAATGGAGCTATAACGTAGGCGAAGGAACCGAGGTCTCATCAGAAGTCCAAACATGTACTCAGGCGCGACCATCTGATTAGAGAAATCAATAGTAGAAATGATGTCAAGATAGAGAGAGTTCCTATCGATAAAAATATAGCTAATTCGTTGACTAAACCTATTTCCCAAAAGAGTTTTGTGTCACACGTACACACCTATGGCATTAGAACCCAAGGAGATTGGTGCAAGTGGGAGTTTGTTAGAGAAGTGCTCTAAAGGCAATCACCTTAACACTTATTGTACAAATCATTTTATGATTAATAAAGGCTTTTTCATTATTTCAATGTCAATACATTTATGGATTTGATGTTGATCTTAAATTGATTTAATAAAGTCCTTGATACAAAACATAGCATGGAGGAAATCATGATAATGAGATTCCTATCATATGTAATTATGTTAGTATCTACACTTTCCCTAGTCATAGGATTAATAAGATGGGATATCATTAATCCAGATAGACTAGCATACGTTATACTCCTTGATTGGATTAAGTAGTAGATCTCATAAGCTGTAGACATGAGTTGTTTAGAGTTAACATGTGGATGCTTACTAAGGATAGTAAGTACATTAGATTGACCTAATATGAGAAAATCATATGGATATTCTATTCCAGTGTCAATGATAGTCTTATCATAGCAATAGTGCAAGTATCCTTTGACTTGAGGTGCTCAAGGATATCTCGGATACTAATCCTGTGCTTTAACTCCATTCATCGGTGCCTTTCATGGGTTACTCATAACATGGTGATTGGGTACAACTTGAGGTATTTGGAGGTAATTGAGTGGCCAATAAAGGATTCACCACTCCTGATAGAAGGAAAAGATACCCACGGCTTCTTGTCGAGGCCATTACTCGATAGTCTTTAGCCAAAGCAAATATGTGTCATAAAGAGAGTCTTTAATGATACATAAAGTATTGAGATCCTCATGACAAGATCTAATATCACTTGGATTAGATGTGACATAGTCAGTCTAGTAGGAGTTGACACTTAGACTATACTCTGAATCAAGTGGGGAATAGATGGTGAAAGGATGAATTGCATGGCAACATTGCACATGGAAGGGTTCACCACTAATTTTTCGGTCAATTTGGGGTCATGACGTTTTGCGAGATACCGCTCTCGCCTTAAATTAAATGTTAATTTAAGTAGCCAACATAACCGAGAACCTAATGGGTCACACACATAGGAGATCTGAAGGATGAGTAAAATGGTCTTAAATGGTGATTCAAGATATAAGAGAGTATTTTGAGATTGTATCGCGATGTGATAATGATAGAAAACGTTGCATAGAATGGATTTGAAACAAGTATTGTTGGCTACCAATTTGGTCATTAACTTCCCAAAACTTCCATTAATGCATTTTATTCATGAGAATTAACTTTCCATAACTCTCCATTAGTGATGGGGGTTATGGAAGGCCAAATGGGGCAAAAAATAATCATCATCTTCGTGCATTTTGTGTAAGACACAAGTGAAAGAAAGGTTCTTTCTTACATACACACTCTTTTTCTCTCTAACTCTTATAGGAGTTCTTGTCTTTGCTAGCATAAAGAAAGCATTCTAGCCATCTCCTAATGAGGTTCCATCCTTTTATTTTTGTGTGGAATTTTATTAGAGATGGTCTACGTTGATCGTTGTGATTTACAACAACCCAACGCGGAGAAGATTGAAGAACGAAGGAGATCGTGAGAAAGGTATGTAAACATCTTACATTTCATGTTTTTGTTTCCTATATCTATATGCATGAGTAGATCTGATTTTTGAGGTTCCGTTTTATTTTTCGCTGCGTATATTTGATATATATTATGTATGAGATGCATGACCGGAACCTTACATATAAGGGTATATATATGCAAATTATAGAGGAGATTCATACGAGAAAAAACCTACTTTTGGATTGTTTTCTTACTCATCAATAGTGTTATATCATAGAAATGTAGGAAACAATCATAAGTTGCCTTATTAATAATGGAAGATGAATTTACAGCATTTTCAACAATAGTATAAAAATTTGTGTGGCTTAGATGATTCTTAGTTAATTTAGGAGTCATTACGAGCGAGGATGATCCAATAATATTCAATTGTGATAGTCAAGTAGTAAATATTCAAGTAGTTATCATTTATACCATAGAATCTAAATTTTATTATAAAATAAATCATATAAATAAAAAGGTCAGTGTACCTAGTGTATAAGGCTTCCCACTTTGCGGGGTCTAAAGAGGGTCATAATGTATATGGCTTTCCTTTTGTATTTTTACAAAAAGGCTGTTTTCGTTACTTGAACCTGTGACCTTAAGGTCACAAAGGAGCAACTTTACTAGTTGCTCCAAAGCTCACCCTCAAAAACCAATCATATAAATACCAAGTACAATTATGTGAAAGATATAGTTGCATAAGTAGAAGTGAGCATGACAAACCAAATTCCTAAGATACATACATTGTGCATATGAAGATAATAATTATGTAGATATTGAAATGTAATTGATTAACATTCCACCATATATGTTCATTCAATACATTGTTATGTTAAAATACAAATATAAGTTGACATTGTTTATTTAAAAATAAGAATCACATTGTATTTGATTCTAAATATTTTTTCTTTATATAACATATTTCATGTATGAATCAAGGAGCGTGTCTAGCAAATAAAAGATTGACCCTTTCACACAGGCAATTGCTTATAGTATTTAAGATAAATAAAGATGAGACAGGTTTGAAGGTTTATTATCAAGAAGGTAATTTAAAGAAAAAGAAAGAAACCTAAACCATGAATATCGACCTAGATAATAAATCAAAAGAAAATTGGTTTAGAGTGATCATATGGTTACCATTTCTGTCTTAAATTGCCAGATGAGAGTTTAGAAAGACAAATTAAAAGTAGATAAGTGAACTCAAGTTAACATTATGTTTGAACAAATATTTGTAAGGTATTGCATTCATATAAAAAATACGTTCCAATTTAATAAAATTTAATATCATAGCATATGACTCTCACTATGTGTAGAAAAAATGACCATAAAAAGGATTAATGTAATTCTTAAGATCTTAACTTACATTGCGTGAGATCTTAGAGGTTAAATGAGCCTTACAATATACCCTTAGTACTCTTGTCTAATTCTTAAGAATTAAATTTAGGGATGGATACTTTATATCATTACCAAATTCAAGAGAATTTAGATATGATCTTATAAGACAATTCTAAGAAAGCAAATTAAATTCAATTTAAGATAATTTAGAACAAAGGAAGGTTATTTTTATTCTAACTTGCATAAGAAAAATTATGTAGTCAAAAGTGGCTACCGAGTCATAGTAAAAGAATTTAATACATCTATGGCACGATAAAATAAATGTGATCAAAGGAGATTAAATGTAAAATATGACCTACAATATAGTATACTAATCTAATCAAGAATCTATTCATTAATCGAGATATCATATATTCCTAATAGATATATAAAATCGAGCTCTCGTTGTATGATGGGCGTGGGAGTTATTGGACTAGTTTGAGAAATGACATAAATCAAATAGCTAAACCTATTAGGTGTGAGAGGGAGATGATAATAAAAGGACACACTTGATGAGATTAGGGTGTGACTTTTGATTCTGAATTGTTAAATAACAGATGATAAATTTGATGCTAACTTTATATAATAGATAATTCATTAATTTTAAAATTAATGATTATGGTCTGAACAAAACACAGATAAAAGTATTTATATAGGAAAAGAATTTCTTACAAGTGTTTTTTAACCTATAAAAATCAATCATGTCTAAGTAAGTGATTTGCTTAATGATGTATATGATAATAAAAAGATCTTGTTTATCTATATATGTATTTTCTTCATTATTTGATTTTCTCTATTAGGCAACAAGAAGATATGGAGTAGAAAGATGGGACATTTTAGTCCTAAATTGGCCATTACTTACAATGAATCCCTAACTCTTTTTATTTATTTTTTGGGCTATTAGAGAAATATATTTTTTAGAACAACTCATTTTTATTCTCTTTCCTTTTACTATAGCCTTTTTGGTGCTTTATTTTGTTATATTGTAGTTAATTTATAGTTTTGTGGGATTAGTGTAATGTTCATTATTATATTTCAAGCAAGTCTCATGGTTATCATATTTAAAAGGCTTATATCATTTGTTAGAAAAAGTTAGGTGGTAGAAATGCTTTGTTAGCTAGTAGAAATGTTTGGATAGTTAGATTTGAAAGAGGGTTTTATAGGCATGGCAAAACTTGCCTGGCTTGAAACTGACCCTACCTGGTCTGGGTTAAAGTTAATGGGTCTGCCTAATTTGATAAAATTCAAACTGATTTCGGTCTTTTTCTTTTGAAAATTATGGGCTCTATGTCAGGCTCAAGCTTGAGTTGCTTGGTTCAGCCTAAAATTTAAAATTTTTAAGTGAAACGATGTCATTTAGAGTTAAAAAAACATCATTTTAAAAAAATTAAAAAATATATTTAGTCGAGTATGAGCGAGATCGATCAAACTTTAGGATGAGCTTGGGCCAGAATATAAGCTAGAGACTCGTTTGACATATTGTCATCATTAGGGTTCTACACCAAAACTTGCAAAAATTATTTAAAGCATTTAAAGGTTGACTTGGCTTATCCCTTTGCTATCTTTCCATATACTAATCAACCTATGCATCATACGAACTATTCTATTGGGTCTTATTTCAACACATTGAGTTACTTATATTGGTTTTTTTAATCAATTATTATTACTCATATTATAATACTTAATGGTAAAAGATTTATAGAAGTTGAATGATTCAAATACTATAACCAAAATTAAAATAATTACAATATATTTAAAATTCAATCAAAGACAATTGTCTAATTAAAACTCAATAAAGATTATATACATAATTTTCTTATCAAATTTTAATTAGATCTAAATAATGAAACAACTACAATAATATTAATTTCTCTAATCAAGAAAAACTATAAAAATTTATATTTACTAAAAAAAACAAGTAAAACCTGTGTTTATTATATTATGATTAAATATTAGGACTGCTAAACTAGAATTTCTCAAAGATTTATGAGAATTTAACAACTAATAAGACAATTTTAAAGATAATTTAACGAAATGAAAACCTTTAAAAAGTTAAAGTTAATTGATTATTTTATTATGAAGGAATAAGTTATAATTTTCTTGATGACAATAAGTTATAATAAGATAGCTAGAATCATTAAAGCATAATTTCACCATTCGTTATAAACAATTTTTAAGTATTATAGCAAAGACTTATACGTAGTTACTCGTAAAAAAAGCCTTCGGAAGCTTCAGCATAATTTAAAATATTTCTATATTGAAGGTATATTTACATACTTTTTTACTATATTATACCTTTATGTTTAATTAATTACTTTAATATTATAATTTTAATTTGTGGGATTGTATAAAAGTAATAGACGATAAAAAAAATTGATATGTATGTTCCAATTGAAGAACAAATACTATATATATGTAAAAGAATTAATTCAACCCAAACTGTTATGTATTAATGTTCATTTGATATGATTTCATATATAGAGTGATAATAGATAAGAACGTATTACAAGTGATTTTTATAAAATTTTTAGAGAAATTAAAATCTAATGAATCTATAAGTTTTGACATTAATTTTATAAGGATAAAAATTATAGCTAATTTTATTTTTTAGGGTTAATTAAAAAAACTAAAACTTTACTACTTTACTTAATTTTGCAATTATAATCCGAATTTAAAAAAGGAACAATTAAATACTTAAACTTTCAATATTTTTCAACACCATCATAATGTTAGTATTTCTATTAACATTGCTAACATGACTTGTCATATAAGACAGTGGTTAGGTCGGCCATGCTGGGCCCAGGCCCAGGTATTGACGACCCATTCGTAGGTGGAAACCTCCCATGCATACGTAAAGACCTAAACCTAGCAGGTATTCCAGGTATATAAGGTGCTACCTCATCATGGAAAAGGTATGACATCAGAACCCTGATTTCCTTTGCTCTTAGCCACCAAAACTCTTATAAAGGACTAACTTGAGCGTCGGATGGGCTTGCCGGTAATCAACCCCCGGCATGCCTTTTGTTGTTTTGCAGGTGTCCTTTAGTTAAAGTCAGTAAGAATCCTGGATCTAAGCAACAACGTCCAGCCCCATCAAAATCAGATAGAACCAATATCTATAATAAGTTTCAAAATTTTATAAATTAATTAGTTCAAACTCATTATTCAAACTAAAACTTACCATCAATTGATTAAATACGATAATATTCCATATCAATTAAATAACAATAATAAGCTTAATGAAAAAGACTGAGCCATAAATTAAATAACTAAGATAGCTACAACTATTTAACTTAGTTTTTTTGTTTCTCATAAGTTAAATATGCAACGTCATAAATAATATATTTGCTACTTGTATCAATCCTTCCTAACAATTATGGGTCACTGAATTCATTAATAATTATACAATAATCAATATCAAATTAATTTGTCACATCAATCAATATTAATTATACATAAAATATAAGTTCAAAACAAAACCTCATAAGGTTTTAAATCATAATATGTAAATTTAGTCGCACACGATCTTTGTTTCAACACAAAAAATAAACAAAAAGATAAAATATTTATAGAAAATTACTAAGAAATGAAAGCTAATGATGTATAAAAGTTGTTGGACGTATTTTTCTTTTCTTTTCTTTGCCTTTCACATCGTTTTGTTTTGAAAAAATAAAATGAACTGTATGAATAGTAACAAAAGCTACAAAACATTATTACAATGAGTCATTTAATCTGCATACAAATTAAAAATCCTCAAATAATTACGAAAAAGAGTACACCAATTGATTATAGCAAATCAACTTGGCTAAATGTCTGTTGTTTGTTGTTGGTAATAAAAGTTGCATATATAAGCAATCTTTTCTAAATATGTGGAGTCTTTATTTTTGTCTCAAAGAGGTCGGCCAAAATATGCTCCTATCCATTACTAATTCTCTCGCCATTGACTGTTTGAGAGGGTCATTTAACCCTCTTGTGTTCCATATTAGAATGATCATTTAAGGGGGAATACTTTTTTTTTGTTTTCCTTCTAGCTGATCTTCTTTTGGGGTTAGGGTAACTCTCACTAAACCTTTCTGCTATCTCAATAATTCTGTCAATCCCTAGTTGTATCAGCAGCAGGTTACTTGTTGGATCATTTTCTAGTAGACCAGTTCATCTTCTATCTCTTCTTCCATTGATTGTGAATCATGTGTAGTAGTTACATCTTCTTAGTTATCAGGTTTCTTTAGTTGAGAGGTGTGTTCAGATGCTATATTAGGCTTCCCACCTTAAATATTTAGAAAATCTATAATTAAGTTACCCGTATTCTCATTAGCATTAACTTGTGCACTTGCAGCCTCATCATTATCCACTAGAGAAGATTCAACCCCCAATAATTCATCCTGCCATCCAGTTTGAAAATCTTTTCTTATAGGGACCCATTTTTTTGTTAAATTATGAGGCTTCTAGAAATACGTCACCTTAACTTCAGAATTCACAAGCTCACCTATTTGTCTTTCACATTGTTGTATAGAAGTTGAAGTGGGCTTTTTTGTCCCATAGTAGTGATTGGTTATCGCGGTGCAAGATTTGTATTATATAGTGTTTAGTTTTTATTTTGAAAAATTATGTAGTTTTTAGTTGGATGTATTATGGCATACCTAGCGATGGTGAACTCTTCGTGGACACAAGATCATATCCAAATACTTTGGAAGATCCCAAATCGTACCAAGTGTGTCTACGCTCTTTGGAATACTCTAGGGCTCTAGGTTTGAAATCCAATTTATGCTTTGTAGATAGTAAGCTTGAAGTTTAATTGCCATAAGAAGCTTGTCAATTGTGGCCTGTGGGAAGATGCAAAAAATAGTCAATCATTTGTCTCACAAAGCTTGTATTTCTTGTCCATTGCATTTTCTTTTTCATGTTGATACCAATGCTTGCCATTCCCAGTTTGCTAGATGGTTTGTTGTAAATGTTAGAGAATGATTCAAATTTGTTAAAAATGGTCTTTGTTTAAAAATAACATTTGAGAGAAGTAAGATAAAGATAAGATTTGTTATCTGTTAGAAGATAAAATTTTTTCTATTAAGATAAAGTCGTTTATTATAGGATTTAAACTTTTAAATTTTTTATTTGTTTAGTTAATTTTTACCGATATATTAGCTAAGTTAGTTATTTCATTGCCTATATATTTAGGCCTTCATGTCTATGTAAAGTGATCCATCAATAAATTACCTCTTGCATTATCTCTTTTCTATTCTACTCTATTTTAGTTAGTTTATAGTTTTAAAATTCAATACGGTATTAGAGCTCTCAAAGATCTTGTGGGACCTATAAGTGATTAATGTTCTACTAGCTCAAAAACAAAGACGGGCAATGAGAGCCCAAGAGAGTGAAAAGATGGTAGAGGGGGCCTATCTAGCAAAGGTTTCGTCATCAAAAAAAGAAATGAAACATTCCTCAATGTGGTCATTGTGAGAAGTTTGGTCATAAAGAGAAAGATTGTTGGCATAAAGGAAAGTCTCGATGCTTTATGAAAAAGGATTGGAAGTTTAACAATGAAGAAAAAACAAACATAGTGTAAGTGATTGAAGAAGACAACCTTTTCTAGTTGGTGAGAAGTGCACAAGATGCATCATAGAGAGAAGTGCAGGGTGTAAGATTAATTAGCAAAATTGGGATAGCACGCTCATGCTCATTCATTCTCATAAGGGACACATGCACGTGAATCATCAGTCGTTGCACAGAATCATTAGTGTACATGCATTTATGGCCTTTCCAGA
>JANIJF010000008.1:62587332-62597515 GCA_024520955.1 Erythroxylum bequaertii
ATTAGTGGAGGACAATTAGTGGTGGATTTGATGCCCTTGAAGATGGGGGGATTGGATGTGATCTTGGGTATGGATACATTGGAAAAGTATCATGCCAACTTAGACTGCAAGCAGAAGACAGTGGAATTCGAGTTAGAGAATGGCAGAAAAGTGGTGTTTATGGGAGATAGAAAAGTCAGTCCACCTCGGGTTATTTCGGCTATGACAGTAGAGAGAATCATGAGGAAGGGGTGTGAAGCATATTTGGCCTATGTGTTAGACACGAATGTAGATAGAGGGAGGTTAGAAGATATACCAGTGGTTATGGAATTTCCGGATGTTTTTCCCGAGGAATTACCAGGATTGCCGCCACCTAGGGAAATTGAGTTTCCCATTGAGCTTCTTTTAGTTACTACACCGAGCTCAATTCCGCCTTACCGAATGGGTCCGAAGGAATTGAAGGAGCTTAAAGAGCAATTGGAAGATTTGTTGGAGAAGGGTTACATTAGGCCAAGCTCGTCGCCTTGGGAGCTCCGGTCCTCATTGTGAAGAAAAAAGATGGGTCATTACGAATGTGTGTGGATTATAGGAAGCTCAATCATGTCACTATTAACAATAGATATCTGCTCCCGCGTATAGATGATTTATTTGACCAATTGCAAGGGGCAAGAGTATTTTCCAAGATAGATTTGAGATCGGGTTACCACCAGCTGAGGATAAAGGAGACCGATGTGTCAAATACTGCTTTTAAAACACGGTATGGCCACTTTGAATTCTTTGTTATGCCTTTTGGGTTAACGAATGCACTTGCAGTTTTTATGGATTTGATGAATATAGTCTTCAAGCCTTTCTTAAACCAATTTGTCATAGTCTTTATTGATGACATATTGGTTTATTCCAAGAGTGACAAGGAACATGAAGAACACTTGAGGCGTGCTTTGGGGACATTGAGAAAGGAAGTGTTATATGCCAAATTTGATAAATGTGAATTTTGGCTAAGGGAAGTGGTGTTCCTTGGACATGTAATTTCGGAAAAGGGAGTGCATGTGGATTCGAGGAAGATAGAAGCAGTTGTGAAATGGGAAGCACCTAAGAATGTAGCTAAAGTGAGAAGTTTCTTAGGATTAGTCGAGTATTATAGGAGGATTGTGGAGGGATTTTCTATGATAGCTACTCCACTTTCCAAATTGACAAGGAAGAATAAAAAATTTGTGTGGACTGAGCAGTGCTAGAGCAGTTTTGAGGAATTGAAAAATTGGTTCACAACTGCACATTTTGACATTGCCTTCTGGTGATGATGGATACATTGTGTATAGTGATGCCTCAAAGAAGGGATTAGGGTGTGTGTTGATGCAAGGAGATAAAGTGATTGCCTATGCTTCTAGGCAATTAAAGCCCTATGAGATGAATGATCCTACGCATAACTTAGAGTTAGCTGCCATAATTTTTGCATTGAAGATACGGAAACATTACTTATATGGATTCACCATTAAGGTTTTTACAGACCACAAGAGTCTTAAGTATTTGATGAGCCAAAAAGAGTTGAATTTGAGCCAGAGAAGATGGTTGGAACTATTGAAAGATTATGAATTGATGATAGACTACTATCTAGGGAAAGATAATATAGTAGCGGATGCATTGAGTAGAAAATCCACTATGGCACATGTGGAGACAGTATATATCTTCCTTTATTGAAGGAATTAGCCAGACTTAAGGTGACAATGAGGCAAACTGAATCTGATTGTATATTGGCTAATTTTAGAGTAAGGTCACTGTTGAATGAGAAGATTAAGGATTTGTAGGAGCAAAATGAGTATTTGAGCAAGCTCAGAGAAGAGATTAAAAATGGTAAACCTTCTGAAATAAAGATAAGAGAAGATGGATTGATGGTAGTAGGTAATATATTATGTACATGTTAGAGATGAAGGATGAAATTCTTGATGAGGCACACAATGTTCCCTATGCAATGCACCCAGGGAGTACGAGAATGTATAGACAATTGAAAGAGTACGTTTGGTGGAAAGGAATGAAAAAAGATATTGCAGAGTATGCTAGAAAATACTTAGTGTGCCAGCAAGTTAAAAGCAGAACATCAAGTGCCTATCGGTAAGCTTAAACCTTTTTCTATTCCTAAATGGAAGTGGGAGAAGATTACAATGAATTTCTTGATGGGATTGCCAAGGACTAACAGGAAGCATAATTCAATATGGACGATTGTTGATAGGCTAACTAAGTCAACACATTTCTTGCAATTAAACAGATAGATTCTTTGAATGCTTTGGCCAAGAAATACATAGATGAAATAATCAGGCTTCATGGGATTCCAAGTTCTATAGTCTCGGATAGAGATCCTAGATTCACCTCCAGATTCTAGGAAAGTTTACAAGAGGCTTTGGGAACTAAGTTACATTTTAGAACAGCTTTCCATCCACAAACTGATGGCCAATCAAAGAGGACAATACGGACATTGGAGGCAATGTTAAAAGCTTGTGTTATGGATTTCAAAGGCTCATAGGATGATTGTCTACCTTTAATCGAGTTTGTTTATAATAAGTCCTATTACTCAAGAATTCAAATGGTTCCTTATGAAGCTTTGTATGATAGGAGGTGCAGAACTCCTATTTTTTGGGATGAGGAAGGTAAAGGAGGCTTTTAGGGCCTAAGTTAGTACAAGTTAAAGTTGGCAAGTTTAAATTGGTGAAGCAGAGACTCAAAGTAGCTCAAGAAAAAATGAAGAATTATACGAATACACATAGAAGGGAGATGGAATTTGAAGTTGGAGACATAGTGTTTCTTAGAGCCTCTCTATGGAAAGGAGTATTGAGATTTGGTAAGAAAGGCAAGCTCATTCCAAGATACATAGACCCTCATGAGATCATTGAGAAGATTGGGCCTTTAGCCTATAAGTTAGCTTTGCCACTAGAATTGTTTAAGATTCACAATGTCTTCTATATATCGATGTTAATGAAATATCGATCGGATCCTTCACATATAGTTCAACCTTCAGAGGTTCAATTAAGGGAAGATTTGACTTATGAACAACAACCAGTGGAGATTCTAGATTCGAAGGAAAAGGTCTTAAGAAACAAGACAGTGAAGCTGGTTAAAGTCTTATGGAAGAACCATGCAAAAGAGGAGGCAATATGGGAGCCTTTGGAAGCAATAAAGGCGAAGTATCTACACCTTATAGTAGACTCAGGTAAGAATTTCGAGGACGAAATTCTTTAAGGGAAGGAGAATTGTCGGGCCCCAAAATTTTTTATTTATTTATTCATTTATGATTTATTTATTTATTTATTTCTTGATTTATTTTATTTTATTTTTTGAATTGAGTTTATTAATTTAGTGAGCATAAGTAGAAATTAGAAATTAGAACGAAAATGTTAAAATTAAATTAGAGTATAGTATGGTATTTAAATAGCCTAAGGAGTTAATAGGTATTAGATTAAAATGAGGAGGGGTATAATTGGAAAGACAACTAAAATGTTCTCTTGAATAAGAAAAGAAGAGAAGAAATCGTGGAAGAGAGAAAAGAAGAGAAGAAAAACGTAGAGAAGAAAGAAAGAAGAAGAAGAGAACGTGGGAAGCTAGGAAGGAAGAAGAAAGAAGGAGATTTGGGCTAAGTTTAAGGTAAGTTTATCTTTCTTTCTTGTTTAGGTAGAGAAAGAAGTAGAGGAATGGATTTGTGTTGGAAGAAAGAAGAGAAACCATGTTGATTTTTCATGGATTTCTAAACTAGGTTTTAGTTTTTCTAACCTAGATAAACTATAGGTAGGTTAAGTCTACACTAAATTTTATTATTTTTGATTATTGAAGTTTTATGAACTTTCATTTGAATTTGGGTTGAATGAGAATTTGGTTTATTTTAAGGAACCAAGAAAATCTTACTCAAGAGCAAGAGGAAAGGCATAATTGAGTTGGATTTTCTAAGCAATTTAGGTAGGTAATGTGTTTATGATTATTGTGTAAATGGGCAAATTGCATACTTATGTGTGTGTATGCTTAATTGCTTGAATTTGAATTGTTGTGAATGTGGAAAATGCATTATAATGTATTAGCATGTCATGCATTGAAATATGCTATGACTTTTTGTATATTCAAAAAAGGGGAAAAAAACATAAGATGCATGAAAGTATGAATATATGTGATGAATTGAATTGAGCATAGAATTTGCTGGTGTTTGGGCAAGAGAGAAACCACTTCGTTCGTCATGTGCACCTTGACTAAGCCTTCTCCCGGCTACCCTTTGTGGCATATGAGATCCTAAAAATGGACTCATTGTGTTCATGGTGTAAACTTCGATTTCTCCATTTCGATCCATGTAACTCTCAAGCCATTTGTTTTTGCATTTCATCATTGATTTGTCAAGTATGATGCAATTAAGTGTTATGTTTTGATGGTTAAATATACATGTTATGTGAGATGTGATAATTTCCTTAACTATGAGTTTTGAGCTAGAATTGTGGACGATTGAATTGCTAGATGAACACAAGATATAGATGTATATATATATATGCTTGATTTGTGTGGCTCGTTAACCGATGGCTATAAGTATATTAGCCACTGAGCTTTGTAGCTCAACCCATTATTTTCTCCTCAGGTGCAGAACAAGAAGATTGTTGATCCTTGCAAGGCAGTTAGACAAACTCCGAGATAGCTACATTTAGTAACTAAGTTAGTTCAATTGCTTTTGGGTAGCATTAGCAACATATCGAACATGAGCATACATATGTATTTTGTATTAAGCTAATGATGTAGTGTTGATATGTAACTAAAGCTTTGTTCAAACTCTATTTTGTTTTAGTAATGAGATTCAGAATTGAAGTTCCTTTTTGTGTATGTTTATATTTTTCCTTGGTTGAGTTGTTGATGGTTGTGGGAAATTGTATGTGTATAAGTGCAGAATTTAGTACGAATGTTGGGTTTCTAGGTTTCGCCGCGACGAACCTTTCTTGAAGGGTAATTTTACTTGATTTGTCGTAACTTTGCCGCGGCGAAGCTAAACTTTCGTTGCGACGTATTTGTCCCCAGAGATTCTTGGATTTGATCCGGGGACTTTGTCGTGGTGTATTTGTCCTGAAGGGTGCATTCGCTCGACCTTGAGACTTCGTCGCGATGAAGCCAGGTGTTGGTCGCAACGAACTTCTCCCGAGAGATCCATGGAAATTGCTGCCGCTGAATTTCTTATAAATTGAATGCTTTCGACTTTCCTTTTGCATGATCCTTACATGACCGCCCCGAGTGGTCGCCTCGGGATTAGTAACGGGACCCGAGCCCAACAATATCATTATTTTTGTTAAGGATTGATTCAATATTATTTATGAAGTTTGATTTATTTCAGTGAAATATCTTTGAATATCGTTAATATAAATTTAAATATGCCAATGATTATATCTAATATTAATTAATATCTAGATGATTTGAAATAACATGCTTATGAGTGGATCATGGTTTAGATATTAGTTATATGAGGTGTTGTATTAGGCTTACATAAATTTTGAGGTGTTAAGGTCAAACCTTTATGGAAATTCATATAACCTAATGCATTTTTTGGAGTTTTAATTGGATAGAGTTATCAATTAGTCAACTTGATGATAAGTGATTATGTCTCAAAAGAGAGTAATTTCATAACCTAGAAATTTCAGCTAGTTCAAATTATAAATACTTCTGAAGTTTATTTAATCATGATTGCAAAGATGATGCTAAAGGGAATCCTTGTCTAAATAATTTCTAAAATTATCTAATCGACTATTTTTCTTAATTTTTCTTTTTATTCTAATTATTTATTTAGTTTTTCTTTATTTAATTTAATTAATCTGTCTATCTATTTTTACTTCTTTAACTATTTAGTAATAGATAAGTATTCTAAACTATTCTAACGTCTTTATGGATTGAACCTCTATTCGTTACTATATTGCTTATCAACGAAAGGTACACTTACTTTAGGTTGTGAGTAAATATTTTTTGAAAGGGAAATATTTAGTAATAGAAACCAACATGTGATAATGACATTTTAATTTTTCAAATTCTTGTTGATGATATTACTTTTTGTACAACATATGAAAGCTTATGTAAGGGATTTTCTAGTGTATAAGTAAGAAAATTAAGATGAACACAATGGAAATCCTGACCTCGTTCGTGTACTTCAAATCAAATAAATTAAGAAGGGCTTTTTCATCAATTAAGACAAGTACACCAAAAAAGCTATCTAACATTTTGGGATGGATTAAGCCAAGCCATTGGGAACACCCTTAAGTATCGTAAGTAAGTTCAACAAGGATGAAGAGGTGAAGCCAATTTATTAAAGTTCTACCAAGATATGATTAGTAATTTACTTTATCACATCACAAGTAGGCTCAATATTATGTTTAGTGTATGCTTATGTGCTAGATTTCAATCAATTCCTAAAGAGTCTCATCTTTTAGCCATTAAGTGCTTATTAAATATTTATGTGGTACCATGTCATTAAGAATTTGGCTTCTTGGTCATGCATTCTTTGATTTGGTTGACTATTCATATGTGACTTATATTAGTAGTCTTTTAGAAAGAAAGATCACATATAATACTTGTCAATTCATACGCAATCCAATAGTTTCACAATTTAGTAAGAAATAAAAATCAATTTTATTTTTAATTGCAAAGATCAAATATGTGGTAGCTCATAATTATTGTGAACCAACTATTTGGCTTAGGTAACTAAACCAAAAAGAAAGATTTTATATAATTAAGAGAGAATTAAGAATCATTGACGAGATTCTATTCGATTAGGATCTCCTTTGGTGATTAAAATTGCTTTTGATTGATATTTCTTTGATCTATTAAATGTTTTAGTATTTTAATATTAGTTTGGATGCTTTTTAAATCAAAATTTATGATTTTAGGTCACACTGGTTGACTAATATATAGGAGTAGCCAAAAAGTTTATTAAGACAATCATTTGTTATATATACTGATAAGTTATTAAATGTTTAGTCAATTATATCACCTACACATTACACTGGTCGACCAATGCAATTAAAGGTTTGACCAATATAGTCATTTTTAAACACCCTTTTCCCCTCTCCCTCATCTATCTCATCAAAAAGCTACAAGAAAACACCTTCATCTATGCCTCTGAAAATCACCATGATTAATTATACCATTTTCCATCACTCTAATCTCTCCATTTTGAACTACTACTGTCTCCTTTATATTCATTCAACTTTTCAAAATTTAACTATAGGTTAGTACGTGTTGTTAGACCTCTATTTCATAACTTTTTTTCCTTCTTTAACATTTGCCCTCTCTAGTAAATGTTAGTCAGCATATACAGAATCAATGAACTCTTCTACACCTTTAGAACCAAATTCCATTGACACGTATCTACATTTCTTAAATAATTAATTTCCATTGTTTTCATTATCTGTAAACTACTTATGCATTCAATTTCATGAAAATCTATTTAAGAAAAGATGATGAAGGCGAGTAATATCTTTTAGGCCATAAATATATTTGGACTTTCTAATGACTTTTGTCATCAAACTCAAAGATAGTTTTGACTTTCTCAAGCACAAAATGAGGGCTAACTTGATTTTTAATAAGGCAATCATAATGAGTAGTAGGGCTCATATATGTGAATATGAAGAATCTCATTAATGAAGTCACCAGTGAAATCAATGTCTACACCTTGAATTTTGAAAAATATATAGGTTTCATTATGAATTATGTGATGTTTATGGTTGTAATAAAAAATTCTTAAATTTATAGGACTTACACTGTAAGACTTGATAAGCAAGGATTCCACACTCGATAAATAAAAAATTGAATAAGATCATATTTTTTTAAAATCAATCTAAGGAAGCATAAGAAATGATACAATTTTTATGTAAGTTACGTGAATCATAATCAAGAAAATCAATTTAGATTGTATTAAATTGGAAATCCCATTAACGCAGAATTTGAAATTGGAGATTTCTTGATTCCTTGAAAATTTTCTATGAATTATTCAATTTGATATTCTTTGGTGAAATTGAAAGTTTAATTAAGCTTTTAACTGCCAATTGCATCTATTAATCTTTAACTTTGATTAAATTTGATATGTAGGCACTTTTATGATTATATTTTGGGATTTTTTAATTATTTGAAATTATATATATACCTTTTGTAAATTTGATGCTGTTTAATGCAACTATAAGCATATTTGAAGTATTCTCATACTTAATTTTTTATAAATTTGTTCACTCATTCTATAAATTGAAATATTTAACTTTGGCACAATGATAAAATTGAGGATTTTGCTATCAAAATGAACATATTTAGCAATTGTTTTGTAATAATTAAAGGTTCAATTAAACTCTTTGTTGCCTAAGTTTATTTATTTTGATCATTTCATCTTAAATTAATCTCATTTTGACTTTGTTAGACAACTTTGCATAGTTTTTGACATTTTAAATTAAAAATTTTCATTAATGAAGTAGATTTTTTAAATTGATCGTGGATAGGAGGTAAGGGTGTTAGTATTTTAAAATTTATCGAGGTGACATTCCTTCTAGGTCGTTCTTTAATCCTTTATAAATATTGGTATCCTTTCTCTTATATCGATCTTATAGCCTTTATAGGTCATCTTCTAATAATCTTCTAGTTTCTCTTGCCTCTTATTCCTATTGTTAAGAGTCACTGATACTCCTTATCTACATCTAGGGAGCCTACTAGTCACTTATCTTTTTCTTCTTGTAATTCTAGGACTCCTGCTAAAGGTAGGAACCTCCAAATATCATATATGGCATAAGAGTTCCCCTTCTCCTCCTCTGCCTTCACTTCCACCTTGTTATGTAGATGAATACTTTGACATTCACTCTACTCAATTTCTTGATTATGATTCACATAACTTACAAAAAAATTATATCATTTTTTATGCTTACTTAGATTAATTTAAAAATATGATCTTATTCAATTTTTTATTTATGAAGTGTGGGAATCCTTGCTTACCAAGTCTTATAGTGTAAGTCCTATAGATGTAAAACTTTTTTTATTACAACCATAAACGTCATATAATTCATAATGAAACCAATATATTTTTCAAAATTCAAGTTGTAGACATCGATTTCACTAGTGACTTCATTAATGATATTTTTGGTATTTATATACATGAGCTCTACTGCTCATTACAATTTCCTTACTAAATATCACGTTAGCCCTCATTTTTTGCCTAACAGAGTCAAAACTATCTTTGAGTTCGATGACAAAAGTCATTAGAAAGTCCAAATATATTTATTTCCTAAAAGATATTACTCGCTTCACCATCTTTTGTTAAATGTAATTTTGTCTCCTATAATGGAAATTTCACTTTTGTATGCCATAATAATCTTTAGTTTCTTTCAGTAACGATGTTCATGCTCATTTTATTCTACATAATACAATTCAT
Organism: Erythroxylum bequaertii; assembly: GCA_024520955.1. Classification (NCBI taxonomy): domain Eukaryota; kingdom Viridiplantae; phylum Streptophyta; class Magnoliopsida; order Malpighiales; family Erythroxylaceae; genus Erythroxylum; species Erythroxylum bequaertii. The sequence goes on from JANIJF010000008.1 coordinate 62,596,715, forward strand.
TTCCACAATATCAAGAAGAAGAAAAACATTCCATATGCCTTCATCCTTAATGTCATGTTTTAGCATTTTCGTATCCTAAACTTTGAATGAATTTGCGGTAATAGACATAACTTTTAAAAGTATAAAATAATAAAAGTATTCCAACATGTCGTTGCAAAACTAGTCTATGTTGCTCCTCTGCTTGTCCTATCCAAATAATAAATCCAAATATATAAGGATGGCAATGGGTTGGGCCGACCCCTGCCTGACCAGGCTAGAAGTAGCCCAGCCCAAGCCCTATCAGGTTGAAGGTAGCCCAATCCATTTTTTTAAAGTGCAAAATAATGTTGTTTTACTTTATAGGGGCCGGGCTCGGCCGTTAATGTAGCGCCCTCTTACCGCAGAGTGTGCACCGGGATGCTCGGAGGTCATTCCGGTACATATCCTACGATAAGGGCGAGCTACGTTTGATCACTACAGTCACTTCATATGGCATCATATCATTTTCGCTTATAAAGCATCATAATAAAATCACAATATTTCTAAAACCAACTTTTCCTCATTTCATTTCTCAAAATCAAAGGTCTACATTGTGTCTTTCATCCTTTACTATATGTACATCAACAAATTTTAGTGCAAAAGTACTACAAGAATGAGGAAAATATGTACAATCTAACTAAGCCATCCAAAAATCCCAGCTGACCGACCTTTGAGCCATGACTCCTCTTGCTAAAACATAATCTACACGGCAGTAGAGCCTCTCAGTAGCTAGAGTCGTCTCTCGGTCCTGAAAAGACAACGTTGCAATTTTGGTGAGTTTTG
>JANIJF010000008.1:62643031-62653456 GCA_024520955.1 Erythroxylum bequaertii
TGGTGGCGTGCCGCTTCCGCGGGCTCGAGCTCGGATATCACTACGATATCGGGAGCGGGTCGCAGCGGAGCGGGGCGCTACATAATAAATATTAATGATTAAGAATAGTATCAACTTAGAATTATTATTTTTTATCTTATTAATATTAAAATTTTAGGTACATTTCTATTTTTTTGTCAAAAAAATAATTTATAGAGTTTTAATGCATTAACTATATATTTAAACAAATTTATAAAGAAGGCAAATGAAAATCATTTATAAAGTGCCTATTATAATTATCCTTAAGATTATTAAGCACATTTACCATTAAAAAATTATCAAATTAAATTTAATAATTATAAATTTTTAATATTGACTTTTGACGATGATTTTTCGGTTTAGTTGCCAAATGTAGACTTTTAGCAACGAACAAACTATTGCATCGCAAAAAGTTCGTGATTTTGTGACAATTTAATTTATCGTCACAACATGCCCGACCTTTGGGGACGAAACACTTAAACCGTTGCGATATTGAGAACTTTTTGCGACGATTCAAGTAAATCGTTGCTAAAGAAACTGATTTAACGATGATTATATGTGACATCTTGAAAATCGCGACTTTTCGTGATGAGTGAACCTTTTTTTATTGTTATACTTGTAAGAATTTTGTTAACAACCTCTCTACTAGTTAGGAGCAAGGCTGTGTACTATTAAACCTCCCCAAATCCCGCATATCAGTAATATTTATACTAGGTGTTGTTGTTATTGTTGCATGTCTGTAAGAATTGTTAAACTTCTAATTGAAATCTTGTACTACTTACCTGCATATATCATTATATTATATTTCCTACGGTTTTCAATATTTTTATGTATTATTATTTTATTGTTAATAAATATTAATGATTAAGAATAGTATCAACTTAAATTTATTATTCTTATCTTGTTAATATTAAATTTTAGATATTTTTATCTTTTTATATCGAAAATGATAATTTATAGAGTTTTAATGCATTAACTATATATTGAAACAAATTTATAAAGAAGGCAAATGAAAAAATATGAAAAATCATTTATAAAATATCAATTATAATTAACCTTAGGATTATTAAACACATTTATTGTTAAAAGTTATCAAATTAAATTTATTAATTATAAATTCTTTAATATCATCTTTTGGCGTGACGATTTATAGGTTTAGTCGCTAAATGTAGGCTTTTAGTGACAAACAAACTACTGCATCCCAAAAAGTTCGTAATTTTGGGACGATTTAATTTATGGTCACAACATGCTCAAACTTTGGGGACGAAACACTCAAACTATCGCCAAATTGATAACTTTTCGCGGTGACTCAAGTAAATCGTCGCTAAAGAAACTTGTTTAGCGATAATTTTATGTGAAATTGCCAAAACAGCGACTTTTGTCACGAAAAGTTGACATTTAATAACGATTTCAATTTCGTCCCCAAAAAAAAAAGGTACCTAATAGTCTGTTACGTTTCAGCGAGGCTTATCAGAAGTTTCCTTTTTGCTCACACTGTGTAGCTTCTTTCTCTTTCTATGCCACACGCATGCATATGTTCCTTATCCTCAATAGGATTGTTCATCTATGAAATTTGAAATTCCGATCACGCTTCTTAAAGAATAACAAGTTGATTAGCGTGTATTCAAGTAAATGATTGTACGTTTTATAGGCAATTCCGTGAAGGCATTTTGAATTTTAGTTAACATAGCATATATAGGTGGAACGATTATCTTAAACGTACTTGCAAATAAACTAGCGAGAGCCTAGAAGGTTGTGTAATTGATTGTTGCATCTGTAGGATAGTGAACCACTTAAGATTTACAGGAAACAAGCTTAGGGTTCATAAGATCGTCCTCACTAAACTAAACTATGCTGACGTTCTGACATATTTATAGAAGTACTGACTGATCTAGAGTAATTAACCCCAACAGATTCCATCAGGAACGAGCATGCACGCACTTAGAAGCCTGTTCTATTAGGGATAAGATGGCAGGATAGCCCAGTAAGATGATGGTAAAGGGCTACACTCATCGACATTGGGAAGATAGTTTGCTTCTGCAGTCTGATACTGATTTGGCCCTCCTCGTTGCTTGGCAGATCTACGAAAAGCAACCGATGTGCTTTCCACGGTCTCGTCTCCAGAAATCTCTGTGTACCCTATTGATACTTGGTTGTTCCTGGTAGATTGTTCCCTGAGCATGGCTTTCAGTTTCATAACCTACACATTTTTAACATCAAGCTAAACCAATGTGAAGAATGAAAATTGGTAAAGTTTTGCATGAAAACTTCTTGTGAACTAGCTCCGACCTCTTCTTGAAGCTTCTGTTTCTCTTTAGAGACAATATCAAAGTCCTGCTTTAGGGTATCGTATAATCGCTCAAGCTGCTTCGATTTCCACCTAGCTCGTCTGTTTTGGAACCAAACAGCAATTTGTCTGGGTTGGAGCCCTAGTTCGCGGGACAGCTTCATCTTTCTGTCGGGGTCTAGCTTAATCTCTTCCTGGAAGCTTTTTTCAAGTGAGTCAAGTTGATCACTCGTCAATCTTTTCTTCTTCTCTTGACTTTCGTAGCTGGTTTTGTCCATACTGGGGACCGATCTATTCAGTGTATGCGCCATATCTGAGTGTTTTACATCCGTTCCTGAAAAGCACAGAATATCATTAGCTTGTTTGCTATTACAAACTTGCTAGTATAGGTTTCAATTCACACAGGAACAAAGAAAGAGGTTAAAACGTACGTAGCACAGAAAAAAACAAGCTGACTAAGGTTGGTTTCAGTGGCACGTAGAAACAAAGAAAGAGGTTGCGTTAGTGTTAAGTACTTGAGCCAAGTGATATGAGTGAAGACATGGAATAAATTAAACTAGTGGCATAATATTTCTTGAACGTTTTCTTTGCTTACACGCAGATTTACATCTCAGATAAATACAAAGATCGATGGGAAAGTAATTAGAAGGTTAGCAGTAATAAGAAGATTCGGGCGTACCTGGATAGTGGTCAAAGTTGTAGTTGTAAAGCAAGTTAAGGGGACTTTCAGATCGAGAAACCAACCTTCTTAAGTTGCCACTCCATTCCATGCTTTGGACTATCTCTTTAGCTCTCACTCTCTGTCTCTTCTTTTAAATAATCAAACCAAAATTTGATTGTATATGGAACTTGGTAAATGGACCACAAGGACTGGTGGCTGATCAGACAGACTATTAAAGTAGAGCAGAGGCGTGGCCAGCAGAGAAGAGAGGTAAGTTTTGTGAGGTTATTTTCATCTTCTTTTTTGGGGTGCAGCAAAGTGAATTACGTGAGAAATAGAATAAGTGGAAGGTTCTCTCTACTTCACTTTTGGGGTGCAACAAAGTTCATGTTGTAAATATAGTGAAGAGGAACACAGAGTGACTATTGTCGGTTGGAAGAAAATCTAATGAGAGATGAAGAGAGTCCAAATGGTCCCCAAGCAAAGCAAAGGCCTGCTTCTCTAGACAGCTGACATTATGCCTTCACTTTCTCACGCCTCTTCCTGAGCACTGCCTATCCCAAGTCCTTCCTCTCTCTTTCACCGTACCGAGGTTCTATGTATGGACACCACACATGTATGCAGGACAAAAGCAAGAGTGTAATGTTTCCATTAAAGCTTAATTGCCCGTTATTTACATTAGCTTGTAACTATTTCACTAACATTCAAATCCTAAATTATCTTGTAACTAATCACATTTTATTGTTTGACCATGACAATAAGATCATGGTATTGCAGCCATTTAGTCCTTATTCGCTAGTTCTTGAGTTGTCCTGCGATATTGGTAGCCATAAGAGTCCTCAGAGCTAACTGGACATAACGTGCTTGGGTTGTGCGTAGAAGGGGAGGCGCAATGCAAGCTAAATCTATGGAAGGAGTGGGATATGGATAGATAGATTGATAAATGCTAAAAAGAAAGAAGAAAGGGCAGGTACAATCAGTAAACCATGCAAAAAACCTGCCATATCCTATTGCACTAGCCTAGTGAAAAGGACAAGATCGAAAAGAGACTTTGTTGGGGCTCATCCTACAGTTTCATCTTAATTAACTTGCAGTAGCATAGCAGAGATGAAAGCTGACTCCTTCAACTCTCTCGTCTTAACACTGTACACACTGATCTTAAACCTGACACCCCCATTCAATGACAATTGGCGTACGCATAGGCTATGGAGAGACAGAGAGAGAATGCATCATCTTTCATGGGAAAAAACGTATTAGAAGACTGAGAGATCGAGGTTAACGGTCTAGAACTGTGATGTAGCATAGCACCGTAGCCCAAAAAGAGTGTAAGATGAGAAAAGCAGAGGTCGGCTGCAGCCGTCCACTGTATTTATCTCTATATCCATACGTATACGGAGAAAACAACCTTTTTCTTCTACGTTATTGACAACACTAGTATATCAATTCTCATTCGAATTCGAGACAAGCACAGATATTGAAAGGAAAACAAAAGGTACAATACCCTTTTGTTTTTTTTTTTTCTTTCAAGAGTAGAGACAGAAAGAGAGAATCCATAAGGATCTTCAAAGCTGAACAATCAATAAGATGTGTCATCTCATTCCATCTTCAAATAGGAAAAACAGGCATGCCATTTAGAGTTGTTCGTGTCAAAACTACAGCAAGTAACCCATTACCTTGCGAGGGAATCATGTCTAAGTGCGTGAGATTCAGCTTAGGCACAGAATTTGTTTTTTAAACTGCAGATTGCATTTTTCTCATTAAACAACATTCATTACTTTGGTATATAGGCTTACGTTCCAAGTTCCAACAAACTAAAGATAAATACAAGTTAGAAATAAGGGAAAGGTGAGTAACATATTCCACTAATATGTGAAAAAAAGTTTCAACAAATAAAATGAACAGTCTAATAACTCAAATATAACTTTAAAAAATCAATAATAAACATATACTTAAATAACAAAATCCTATAATCACTACTTTAAAAAAATAAGAAATAACTAAATAATAGTTTGAAGCAATTTAATCAATACTCCCCTTTGCTTCAAACTTCACGGAGTACTTCTCTTCATACCTTCCAAAGCACTTTTTTTTTTAACATAATACACTTCTCATTATTATAACCAAATTTATTAATGCACTTTGTCACCAATCAAATTTTTTAGAGTACAGTTCTCGTAATGCACCAGCTATCTTTAAAAAAAGTTTCTTCTTTTATTACTTGCACTATATTTGCAATTCTTTTGTAAATGCTCAAATATCTTATACTTGTAATATTAAAAAATTTTCCCTTCTACCAAGAATCTTTTTCTTCATATTCAAACTTCTTACGATTGCTACGCGAAGAACATTGGCCTTTTCCTTTGATGATGAAGTTTTGGCCAAGTAAACTCTATCAATTTTTTCTTCAATTCCATCATCTCTCTTGGATCTACAACCTAAAGAGTATTAAGTAATTTTGCAAATGTTATTTTTGATAGATTTTCATAATCTTAAAATGAGAAATTTTGACTCGTATCTTTTGAAAAGAGTTACAGAAAAACTAATCAACTACTAGTTGATTAGGAAAATTTCCACCAATCAATTTGATTTGATTGACAATGGACATGAGCTTGCTTCCTTATTCCTGAACACCTTCATATTTCTCTATATTTAGCATCTCAAATTCTCTCTTGAGATTCAAAATTTACATCAATCTTGTTTGATGTTGCCTTCAAACTCTTAAGTTTCTCTCATGTTTCTTTAGGTTATTCACAATATATTATTCTTGTAAAATTTCCTTTTTCAAAGCCAATTGTAGATAAAATAGCACTTTTGATTTCCTTGTTGCATTATCATGTCTTTTTTTTTAATGAAAAGTAAATATATAGAATCAAAAATTATTTACACAGTCTTTGGTGCATACCCCGACCAAAGTTTGTAATCATAACATCAATATCAACAATACATCCAAAATATCAAAAAGTGATTAGCTCCTTGGGGTACAATCTATACAAAATCTTATACATTACAGTTTTTATCTTAAAAACTACATCAAAGATCGTAACAAAAGCAGAATCTAACTGGATAGCATTCCTGGTCTTCCATACCATATAGATGGTACACATGAATGCTCGTCTTGTAGCTTTGCTTCTAAGACGCGCTCCATTGTAATCTTTCCGAATCCACTTGATTGCACTAGGTAGTGTAGTCATGACTCGTGTCAATCCTAGTCATCCCCGTATGGCAGCCTAAACTTCACCTGTGAAAGAGCACTTAAAAAATAAATGGTCAATAGTTTCTAGTTCAACGTTACAAAAGCCACATGTTCAGTCTATCTCCAAAAATAGTAGGTTATCCTTTATTGGTAGTCTATTTCGAAGACTAAGCCATGCAATGAAGGAGAATTTTAGAGTTATGTATTGCTTCCATATAAATGTCATCCATGGACATCTTGTATGCTTAACTTTCAATAACTCATAGATTTTCTGTGTTGATGGAGTTCCATTTATACATAACTTCTGCATGTCATACACTACTTCCTTTCAGCCACCCAGCTTATCCACCAATTTATTCCGAATCATTGCCAGGTTTTTCAGCACGGGTGAGTCACGATTGTGAGGTTCCCAGTCCTATATTGATATGTCCTTCAAATATACTTCATGAATCCATCTTACCTATAAGGAATCTGCTTTTGCATGAATATTCCATAGGACTTTAGACAACAGTGCCAAATTTCATAGTTTACAATTTTTCAGTCCAGTCTACCCTCCTCTTTTGGTATATAAATATTATCCCATACCACTCTAAAGTGTTTACCACCTCATAAAAGCAACCTACATATGGAGGTTATCCTCTCTAGGATAGTTGTTGGGATAGGAAATACTTGGAGCCAAAAAGAAAGTACTCGCATATGATAAAATTTGACCATTCCATGTATTGATATACGCCTCTACAGATTCAAGTAGGACATAAAATTGAGCCACCAATACCTTTATAGGTGTCAAAGGTACCCCCAAATATCGGACTGAAAATTCACCCATAGGGTATTCCATCATCTGCATGATCTTCTCCCTTTCATGTCCACACACCCCAGCTAGGTAACTACTAGATTTTGAAGCATTCACCTTTAGCCCTGCCATCTTTTTCAGTTCATTCAACACCTCTATTAGTATCCCTATAAAAATAGAATCACCTCTAGAAAACAACATGAGATCATCTGCAAAAGCAAAGTGAGTAATACCAAATTGTTTACACTTCGAGTGGAAGTGAAACTGAGAGTTGGCAGTTTTCATTTTTTACATTCTTGAGAGGTACTCCAAACCGAAAAGGAAGAGTGTTGGTGATATAGGGTCTCCTTGTCTTAAACCCCTTCGACCCTTGAACATACCATGCTATGAGCCATTTATTAATATCAAAAAGGAAGTGGTAGTTACACATTCCATAATCCACCTTATAAATTTAGTAGGGAAACCCAACCCTTTTATCATATCTTCCAAAAACTCCCATGATGCTGTGTCATAAGCTTTTGTGATGTCTATTTTTATCATACATCATGGTGAAATGCGCTTTCTAGCATAACCCCGAACCAATTCCTGCATTAGGAAAACATTATCAAGCATATTCCTACCTGGCACAAAGGTGACTTGAGCTGGATTTACAATTTTTCCCACAATCTTCACCATACATGCATTCAGTATTTTTGTGATCATCTTATAAACAATATTCATACAAGCTATTGGTCTGAAATCTGTTACTATCTTTGTTGCCTTCATCTTTGGAATGAGTGTGATGATGGTATGGTTTAATTGTTTTAGCATTTGACCAGTGGTAAAAAATTCCTTCATATCTAAGATTACATCTGGTCTAACCATATCCCATTGTTTTTTTTAAGAAGGCAGAAATATAGCCATCCGGCCTTGTAGCTTTGTCATTGCCTATATCAAACATAGCCCTCTTGATCTCCTCATCCAAAATTAGGGCAACCATTAATTCATGTGTCTCTATATCCAAGATCGATTCATTCCTTACTACATTTGGATCTAACCTGTTTAGCGAAGTTGATGTGCCAAGAAGCTCTTGATAGAAACTTAAACAACAATTCACCACTTCTGCCATTGAAGTGGTTACGAATCCATCCTCCCTAACGATGTGAAAGATAGTATTTTACTTTCCTCTCTTTCGGGTTACTGTATGGAAATACTTCTTGTTTCTGTCAACCTCTATAAGATGCTTACATTTAGCTTTTTATTGAAAAAAATGTCTCTCTGCATCTAGTAAAAATTCAGCGTACTTCCTTTTGATGTTCACCTCATGTTTTAACTCCACATCTTCAGGTCTATTGAGAGAGGCCTTATATGCTAGTTGAAAATCCTCTTGTGTCTTCTTAACTTTGCTAGATATGTGCCCATATACTTTGGAATTCAGAGTTTTCAAAGGATATTTTAGTGCTTTCAACTTCATGCAAAGAGCATATTGAGCTGCCCCCTCCACTGCCATCTCCTAACTATTAGCTATAATATCTTGAAACTGAGGATGGTTAAGCCACATATTAAAAAACTTGAATGATTTTTATCCTTGTACTTCCAATTGGTTGATAGCCACCAGTATTGGACAGTGATCTGATTCTATCATCATGTGTAAAAAATGTGCTAAACAATTATAACCCAAAGAATCCCATGCTTGATTAAGGAGTACCCGATCCAGTTTTGCCCATAAGTGGTTTTTGTGCCAAGTAAAAGAATTCCCCCTACATGTAGCATCTTCTAACCCAAGTGTCATTCTGAAATCTAACAGGTCTTTAAGCAAATATGCTGAGGGAGGCTAACATCCGAGCCTTTCTCTTGCTGCACACACACATACAATTAAAATCCCCCATTATGATCTAAGGTATCAAGGAGTCTACATTCAGCTCTATTAGATTCTGCCACAATTCCCTTCTTCTTGTCACACTATATAAACCATAAACAAAAGATACTATAAATGAAAACTAAGAAATGTTACACTGGATTTTTACATGAATAAATTGTTCTCCCATCTCCAACACATGACACTGATAAAAAGCATAATTCCATATAATGCATATTCTTCCTCCTAGAATAGATCCAAAATTGTGACGAAAGTCCCAACCTTTAAATATATTTTTCATCGTCTTACTCAAACTATCAGTGGATAATTTTGTTTCAAGAAAACAAGTAAACTTACACGCGTGTTGTCTAATCAAATTGATAATACTATGTTGTCTCGAGGCCTTGTTTAGGCCTCAGCCATTCTAGCATAATATCCCCATTTGTCATTTTAGGGGGGAGGGGGGGGCTCCCATCTCCTGTCTTCTTTGGAGCTTCATTGGTATTCTTACCCATGTTCTTTCTATTATTACCCCCCCAGCACTTGCATACTTCTCCTCTCTGTCACTATTCTATTAAGTTGTGTCATCACTGCCTTCCCCTTGTTGACATTTCTGTTAGTATACACCTTCTGCCATTCTCCATCATTTTCTTTTTTGGGGTTCATCCGAGTTTGTGGTGGCTTGTGTCCCCTTATTCCAGTCAATTCCACCTTGCACCTAGCTCCTTCAGTACTACCTTCATTCGATGATTGTTATTCTCCCTCCTTGTTAGGATTTCCTTCTTGAGTGGCTCCTACATGAGCTTCTGGTTGTTCATGCATGCATCCTCCATCTCTTGGTTGGGCTTATTCATATCATTATCATCCGTAACATTTTCAGTACCTCCTGCATTTACTGGGCTCTTCATCTGTTTCTTCTTAATTCTTTCTTTGAATTTGCATTTAAAGGGGTTATGACCAAATTGTTTACAATGGCAGCAGTAGTTAGGGAAGGTTTCATAGTAAACATTTTGTGTGTATCGGGTACCTCTAGGCATCTTCACATCAAAGCTTGTCACTGGTTGTCTTGACACGTCTACTTCTACTAATATTCTAGCATAGCCAATCCGTGACTTTTTGCTAATGATTTTGTTCGTGCATGGTGGTCTTCCAATATGAGATCCTAGTTTCGATAGCCCCCTCTCATTCCACAACTCCAAAGGTACATTAGGAAATTGCAGTCATATAGGAACTTTCATAAAATCTTTATAGTCAAATGCAAAGCCTTGAGGAAGTCTTTTAAGAAGCAGAGTCTTCCCATATAACACATACGATCCCCCTGCTAGTACATTAGTGCGATCCTCATCTGTGTCAAATTGAAAAATTATCCAACCTTGATCATACAGTAGGATTTTACGTTGAACACTCTATTTTGCAATTAGTCCTTCAAGTGCCTTCATTCCTGGAAATATCCCCATGAAGCATACCATAAGATAATATCCCCGTTCTTGTTCAATTTGTATCACATCTTCCTCCATGATAACTTAAGGTCATGCATCATTTAATGTACAACCTAAAAAACATACTCATACATAGGCAAGAATTTGCCTAATCACACAATAACTGCAAATACATTACCCACCAGAAATCGCTAGAT
>JANIJF010000008.1:62672146-62683430 GCA_024520955.1 Erythroxylum bequaertii
TAAAATTAAGTATATTGCGGTATTTCCTTTCCAATAACTCTTGAAAAAGAGTTATGACATTTTCTTGCATTAACATATCATTACGCAAATATGTTCTTCAAAATGCAGTTTAATCATAATATTGTTTTGCTAAAAAAAGAAATAAAATTTTGTTTACATCAAATTTTAATATATTTAATTAATTATATTTAATTGCTAATATATATATATATAATTATATTTAATCAATTATATTTTGATTATATTTAATTGCTAAAAAAAGGGAGGGAAAAAAGAAATGTCACAACTCACAAGTACAATAACGATTTGTCACGCCGATGATATTTGTGCTTAACGGTGGAGTAATTTTTATTCTTCTCACAACCAAAGGGTAGAGAATAATGTTCCAAACTCGGATAAAGAAATATTGTTTATTTAATGATAACATATTACCAAGTAACTGTTTTTTATTCATCATCTATTGATATTTTATCAAATAAATTAACTAAGCGCCCCCTAAAATTATATTGTATTGTTTCTTTATCTCTACATATGTGTTTTTTTTGTATTTGTTGGAAACTTCTTCATTAAGTCATAATTATTTATTAACTTATCTGCTTTCTGTATTTATTTACTTGTTTTATCTTTACTCTTTATCTTATTTTGTTACTTATTTTTATTTTTCATTTATTATTATTTTTAGGTCTATTTTATTTTTAATTATTATTATTTTAATATGTATATGTATACATACATATATATAGTCATATGGGTCGATCAGAAACAGTTTCTCGATTAGTTAAAAGTGAAGCTGCATATTACAACTCTCACTAAATTGTTGCTGTTGTAATTGTTATTTTCGATTAAGTAGATTCACTAGTTTTATCCCAATTTTCTTCCTTATCTAATTATAAGTTTTATCCAACATATTTCATCTATTACTCAATCCTGGCAGAAAGGTAGAACCTTAAATCATATAAACTTCTTTATTCATTGAACTTTTAAGGAACTCAAACTTTTTTCTTTCATTTCTATTCTACTGGTTCTAGTTCTAACTCTTTAGTGAAGCTAGTCCGGAGTAGTGAACTTTATTCTTAGTAAATGTACGTGCGTGAGGAATGATTTATTTCGCTCTTTTCTGTTGCCTTCTTAAGAAAGTGACCGAGGGAAAGCCAATACTTTCTACTGAGAGGAAGTATTACTTTCCTAAAAGCCACCGATCCTTTCATTACCTGACGTTTGATAGTATGTCTCTTTAAAGTAAAAATGGAAGTCATCCTTTATTTTTTCCTTTCCATTCATTCGGATCTCTTTCGTTTCGTTGATTTTGTCCGGATCCTCATTTTCTTCCAAAAAAAGGGAATGCCATCAAACAAAAGTAAACCCCATACTGTTAAAGCTTAGGGCCGAATCTAAGTTTGTCCCTTCCTCCTCCTACAAATTGATTGGTCTTCTACCTTCACAAATATTTTCATTCACAAATAACGAACTCTTTGAAATTCTTTTCAACATTTTTAATATTTCTTTGTACACACTTACAGATCCTTCACAACTCTACTACTTGCTAGGACCAATAGCTCCACTCTAGCTACCGCCTGTTAAGATATCTTAGCTTTCTCACTTTGTTGTTTACTCGTTGCATTCCTTAAAATAGGTTATGAGTTGATGTACACATTCCACATGCTACAGCTCCATGCGTATATAATTAGGCATGCACGCCCATTTTAAAAAAGAGAAAGTGATGCATTTCTTTAACTTTAGATTCTTTCTTTCTTCAAACTTGTGCTGCTTTAGATATACTTCTATCATAAGAAACTCTGATGCTGTATGCAAGTTTGCTGATTAACAGATAAGAATCTGATGCAACTCAATCTATATAAAAAAGCAAAATTCTATTAAATTAAAAGAGACCCACTACTCAAAAAGCTTATTACAATACTTAAAAGCAATTAAATTATGGTTAAGCAGTCACGGATGTCTCAATTCCAACCTTTCCTGCGCGTATATTGAATTTTGGCTCTGTACTTGCTGTGAAGAGATCTGGCAATGCTTCCTTAATGTTGTGGATGCTCTCCAGCGCATGATCAGCACCACTTATTTGATTTGAAGTGCCCACCTGGAGCCATTTATTTGAGACTGTTAGAGAACAACTTTTTCTTTTGATGTCATATCAGCAAAAGTAGAAATTTTGAACCGTAGATTCTTTCTTCACCTACCAACACAGTCTGGAGGCCCATTCGCTTGCCAGTTTCTATGTTGCGAGTGCTGTCATCAAAGAATACCTGAGAAATAAATGGGAATGTCTGATTTTACTCATTATGAGAATCTCTAAATGGCACAAATTCAAAGGCCTATAGTTTCTGAAAAATCCACTTACAGTTCTTGAAGGGTTGATGTTGGCTAACTTGAAAGCCTGCTGAAATGCATCTTCAAAGGGTTTGCACACAATTGGAGTCTTTGGAAATATTGAACCTCCGCCATGTTTATTGTTGGAGGACGCATAATTTGTATTGAACTCATGAGTCGTGTTCTTGGGATTAAGGGTCTCAAAACATATAACTTGTTCGAAGCAATCCTCCAATCCAAGCTTGCTTAGAACTTTAGAGACATGTGTCTTGTCCGCGTTTGAAAATATCTAGAAATTGGAACATTATCAAAAGGAAACTTCAAATTTAGGTAACCATACACTTGTGTCCATTTTGTGGCATAGTAACTTACAACTTTACGAATGGGCAAGCTATGCAGCAGATTTCTCAGAAACGGGTCAGGCTTAAGATTCTCATATTGTAATCTTCCGTGAACGAAACTGTGACATATAGAAAGTATAAGACCACCAAAGCTTGTATATGGACACGAGAGAAAAACAAAGAGGGAAAGGTCCGGTACCTATGATACTCATCATCGTCAAAATCATAGCCAATGGCCTGTCAGTAGGACCAAAATCGTAGAACACTGCTGTCAGCTTAAATTCAACTTGAACTTTTGAAATTTATTTCTGCTCAAGTGACGTAAACATTAGATTACAGGTGATACAAACCTTAAGACCCGCCATTGATGTCCCGTACTCCTTGTACAGTATACGATTCAACTGAGATATTTCATTTTTTTCCAGACCTAGCTCCGTAGACATATATTCTGGACAAGGACATGAGGTTGCAGTTTATAGCATATGTAGCCTAAATAACCTAGGCAGCTGAACTATTTGCAAAAACATGGAAGAGAACCTGATAATGAAATAAATCTGCATACCTTCAATATTCCTCGGGCATGCCTCAGATAAACCAGAACTTCGAGAATAAAGGGTATCGTCCACATCTGAACAATTTTCACAGATAATTAACATTTTTATCGATTCTGGTCCAAAGGTGATCAGAAGCTATAGTAACTGAACGAGGGGCTGCTTACCAAAGAGTAAACACTCGCAATTAGACATCAAAGTTTCGTGCGGATATTGATTGTCGTAAGCCATCTTAATCAATCGAATCTGTTAAAAGCAAATGCTGAGAGAAAATCAGGGTAGGAAACAGGGTCAGAAAAACGAATAATAGTAAACAGGTAAATAAAGATACAAGAGATTTTGCCGAAAAGGAAAGGAAGGATAAGAAAAGGAAAGGTTTTATGAGGAGAAGTTGTTGCTAAGAAACATGGGATGGGACTGAATTCAAAGGAGGACAAATAAAGAAGTTCAAATTCGATAGAAAATTAGTGCCCATATTCCTCTGTAACTACGCAACCATGCATGAGAAACAAGTTGCTATTGTCAAGTTATAAAAGCTCAATATTACAAGACCTTAACCCAGAAGGTACCTGATAGGAAAAGAGAGAGAGAGAGACGAAACTGTATAGTTAGAACGAGGAAAGCAGCTGAGATGCAGAAGAAAGAGGAGATGTTCGGTTTAAATAGTGGAAGTCTTCGGAACGAGACTCCAAAAGGCGTGGGAAGGGGGGGAAAAAACAAAGGGAGAAGTGCGTTGTGTTTTATGTTTAGTTATAAATTTATAAAATGCACAGTGTGGAAACATGAATTTTCTGTTTTTTAATTATAATATTATGCAAATGGAGAGGTCAGTTGTTTGGATCCAAATTTTTTGTTTAATATTACGATATTTTATTGTATCTAATAAATCTCAATTATTTATTTATATAAGTCTTATAAAATAAATAACTAAAATTTTATGACATAAAATAAGACACAGGACGTTGCTTAACAGGGAAATTAGTGAAATTCTTAAGAGAACAAAGTGGTCTCTGACCGCTACTTTGGTACACTTTCACATGGTCTCATTGAGGAAATGATATGATTTGAAGGAATTACTTGCTAGGGAGGAGACAAGATCGCTTCCCGAGTTACTTGTCGGAATTCATGTTGCAAATTTTAGAGTGGTTTTATGCTTAGGAGGCTCGTTACTGATAATTCTCTAAAACCCTTCAAGGGGTTATTTCATCTTTTGAATTTGGTTTACTTTGACCTTTCTTGTTAGGGTATAAGCAAATTTTGACAAAAGAGTCATGAAATCAATATTCAAGAACGAATTTATTTTGGCTAGTCATCTCCTCCGTCACCATATAAAATTCACGTCCTCCCACTTTTTTGTGGCCATATTTCAAGTCAAATGTATATAATATGATTTCAAAATATTCTAGAGTGGTCACTTCGACAACATAAAAGCTTGGGAAACATCTAAACGCGTCTTTGACAGTTTAGTCTTCCAAGTACAGCGTGCATATGGTCCCTTTCTCTCATTTCTTCCATTAAAATCTAGAAGATTGCCTTAAAACGTTCTATGTGGTAGCGTCAGGAGACATGGTGACTGTTTCCCAGGTGACAGAAGGTTGTATTGAAGCTACAGTTCTAGGTGTATGTTATTTCTATTAATAAATCATCATTCAACAAAATCAAGAAAACGAATCGTATCTGCATGAGTAGCTTGGTTGGTCATCTAATAGGGTCAATTGGTCTAAAGTTTTAAGTTCGATTCTCGATAACAGAATGGAGTGGCCGCTCTGTTAGGTGGTTGACCCAGATCAAACCGTGATTCAATCCTCTAGCAGTAATCGGGCCTGCGACTAGAGGCCATTGAGATTGAGGACTTAACCTTTTGGTCCAAGAAAACGAATGCGCGAATGATCAATACTTGTTAGAGAATGTCAATTCACGGCAAAATCACAAATTAATTCAGTACGACAAAGAATAGAAAATAAATAAATGTAATATCAAAATATTATTATTTGAAAAACATAGCCGAATTCATAATATGATATAATAAAATATTATTTAAATCAAAGACTTATCATATAATATAATATAAAGTTATATATCATTTTTCATTCCTGAACTCTCCAAATTATTTTTTTATTTTTATTGTTTAAAATGGAATAAAATTTAATATAAAACCTTTCTCTTTCAACCCATTATATTTCATTATATTATAAAACTCCTAATTAAACATTGCCTAAATGGTACATGATAGGCAGATAACAATTCATATGTCTGAAATTCTGATTATCCATTCTTCTTGTTTCCGCCTATCGGACGACAAATATGTGTCTACGAACTAAAAAGCGACTATAAACTGAAAGTGACTACACGCTGTGATCACCAATGGCAATTAATTATACAAAAGTTGGCCAAAAGAGAAACAGAAAAAAAATGCTTTCCAATTTAATATACAAATATCCCAACATATCCATGAACTAAGCAGGGGTAACCTGTATAGCTGAAGGGTCATCATCCTCTTCACCACTCACTTGGGTCTCTACCTGCTTCTCTTCCTCTTTGAAACCTTCCTTGAATCTGTCGTAGTTAGAGACTTCGGCTGATTTAAATGGCCTTTCACCCAGAACTCGAAGCAAGTCATCTTGGTGAAGAACTTCCTTTTCTAGTAACATCTCAGCAATCTGAGCAACATGTTCTTTGTGCTCTTCAATAAGCTGGAGGGTGCGATCATATGCCTTCCCCACCCACTCTCGAACTTCACCATCAATGATTGCTGCTGTCTTGCTGCTATAGGGTTTGGTCATTTCAAATCCATCCTCCCTCAGAGGAAAAGAGAGGAGCCCAACCTTGTCACTAAAACCATAAACTGCTACTTGGGCATAAGTCATCTTTGTCACCTTCTCCAAGTCATTTTGGGCTCCTGTCGATATTTTTCCCAACAAAACCTGAAATCATAAGAATCCTGCTCAGTAATAGTAATGCAGAAAAGGAAAAAAATACTTCTTCATGAGGTGATGCATTTGTAGCAGCCAAACAAAGTCAGAGTGCGAGGTATGTATTGCCTAAGTGTAATAGTTGAATAACTAGGATCAACAGAGCTAAAATAACAACTTTGGACTGAAGTATACCTGTTCAGCTGCTCGACCACCAAGAGTCATGCAAGTCATATCAAAAAGCTGCTCCTTCGTCATGAGGAGATTTTCATTAGGAACATACTGAGCAAACCCAAGGGCAGCTGTACCACGTGGAACAATTGTCACTTTTAGGAGGGGCTCAGCATGTTCTAAGAACCAGCCAGTAACAGCATGACCAGATTCATGGTAAGCAACAGTCCGCCTTTCCAGCTTGCTTATTACCTGCTTGAGAAATAAGAGATTAAAATATCTTGCACAGGCATGACAAATAATCTGAAGTTCAACCATATTAAAAAGGATTCTAAGCATTCAAAAATGTTCATTATCTGCAAACAAATACTTGGTTTTTGAATAAAACAAAATGAAAAAAAAATTGATTACCTTGTTCTTCTTCTCTAAACCTCCAATGATTCTATCAATTGCTGCCTCAAAATGTTCCATGGTAACCTGTGATCCTTCACCCCTTGCAGCAATTAGAGCAGCTTCATTACAAACATTTGCTATGTCTGCTCCAGCAAACCCAGGGGTGAGAGCAGCAAGCCTCTGAGAGTAGAAAGAAGGCTTTTGATCAAGTTTGATCTTTTTCAAATAGATCTGAAATATCTGCTCACGGCCTTTGATATCAGGTTTGTCAATGGAAATTTGGCGGTCAAATCGGCCAGGCCTTAACAAAGCTTTATCTAAAATGTCAGGCCTATTAGTTCCAGCAAGTACAACAACTCCAGAAGTAGTTCCAAAGCCATCCATTTCTACCAACAATTGATTAAGGGTACTTTCACGCTCATCATTGGAACCTGAGAAGCCACCACGACCTCTTGCTCTACCTATTGCATCAATTTCATCGATGAATATAATACTAGGAGCACACTGCCTTGCTTCTTGAAACAAGTTCCGAACTCGGGATGGCCCAACACCAACAAACATCTCCACAAAATCTGAACCTGATATAGAAAGAAATGGCACAGCAGATTCCCCAGCAGTTGCCTTTGCTAGAAGAGTCTTTCCAGTTCCAGGAGGACCTACCAAGAGAGCACCTTTTGGAATTTTGGCTCCCAATTCCTCGTATTTCTTTGGATTCTTAAGGAAGTGCACAAACTCCATGATTTCTTGCTTTGCCTCGTCACAGCCTGCCACATCTTTGAAATAGACCTGAATAACATCAAACAAGGAACAATATGAAACCATAGCTGACAAAGAGTGGAAACTATCCTCCACATCCAAATGCCAAAGAGATGCATCTATCAAAATACCACCAAGTGTGCACAAACTTGGAACTTTAAAAGCTAGGTAACAGCATATTAAATCATTCGCTATTGATAAAGCAAACATTCAGCTCACCTTGTTTTTAGCATTTTTATCCACTTTTGTTACGTGGGCCTTTCCTATGTTGAAAATCCCACGTCCACCCTTTCCACCAGTACCACCAACACCAAATCCACCTTGCATCCTTCTCCCCATGTACATGAGTGATCCAAGAAGCAAGAGTGTCGGCGCAAACCTCATCAGTTCTTGGTACCACACCATTTCAGAGGTATATGTGACTGGGACAAACTCATGAGGATCAATCCCCAATGCTTCCTGTGCTTCCTCTAGCTTCTCCTCAAAAGATTCAACACTTCCAATATTGAAGTAGTATTTATATTGTCCTCTGGCCCGGGTACCATCACTGTGAGCATCTCCAGCAGCATCATCATTTGTTTGATTCCTTGGTGAGTTCCTCACATACACCTTTGCGACTGATTTGTTTGAAACTACAATATGGTCCACTAAACCTGGTTCCAAAAGCTTGTTTTTGAACTCTTGGAAACTAATCTGTCAAGAATAAATGTTAAAAAATAAATAAATCAAACTTGCAAATAAACAAGAAATGAAATGTAAATTATTAAGACACAAAAAAATATTACACCATACAATCAAACTCAGAAGTACAGGTGATCCAACTTAAGCAATCACCTAAAGCAATAATGAGCAAATACTTGTTGAACACATCGAACGGAATTCATCTCAACCAAAACCAGCAAGAAAATAAATTTATGAAAACTATGAAACTAAATATACATGTGCAGGATGTCCCATATCTTGTCTAATATAGTTTATAGTAAAAAGGTAAGGCAACATATCCGTAAGATCAATGGAACACTAGCCAATTAAATTTCACATGAGAAACGAGTCAAAAGCTGTTCATAGATGTATATTAGTTCAATATAGCTGCAAGCCTAATTTTCAAAGCAGTAACTAGACAGAACAAACTTCATCATGGTAAAATGCAAATTAACTTCCTGGAAATAAAAACAAATGGTAAAATTCCACTAAATTAACCCTATCAACCTTTCTTTAACATGAAATGTCAAGCTACCAAAACAGAATGCAGCAAAATTTCCCAAGTCTTAAGTTAATTTCATTAAGTAATTGCCTAGAAGGCAATAAGAAGTAGGGAATTGACAAACTACGACAGCAAGAATAAGATACACAATCATGGATAAAAATTTCCTACAGAAGAGGATCCCTCAACTATTTAGGCCCCTTTATTCCGTCTTCCCTATTCCATGTCTCAAAAACAAAGGCAATCTGTTGTTATACAGGTTGTTCTGTGCCCAATTATAACTCAACAATCAACATCCAGGAATTGCAGAAACGAAATGCACACATTATCAGACCTTCTAAATGCTAGCACAACTGTAACAAAGGCAATGTTTGACCTATAAAGTAATTGGTGCATATTCAATATTACAAGATGAGTTTTCTTCTACTAAGGGCCAAAAACTGGATTATCCTCTGCAGTACAAATCAACTTGATCTCAAAGATCAGCCCTCATTTCACCACCACTTCACAAAAACAGAAGAATTATTTTCTGTACTTATACCATGCATTACCTCTTTCACTCAATGTCAGGCAGTTGAGAGTAAAAGAGTATTTTGGCATAGAAACAAAACTTTGTCACCAAAAAGGAAAGTTTTCGAATCTTAAAAGAGTTAAAAGTGAAAAAGGTGTCAAAACTTGACCAAACTAGGCAAACAAAGCGAAATGCAGAACAATATTTCAGGCCCACAAAGAATGCCAACAATTACGAGATGAGCCTCCAAACACACACTCAGTATCTCAACAATTACCTGTTGCTGCTCATGAGCTCCAATAGGTAACGAGGAAAGGAAAAACCCAATCACCATGAGAGGTAGAAGTAAATTGATCTGCTTCATAGTCATTTTCTGAAAATTCCACTCTTCATCAGCATTTGACTCCTCTGATATAGAAAGAAAGATTAACTTGAACATCCTGGATATTTCCCATCAAATAGTGACAAGGGATAATGGAAGGCATAAGAAATAAAAAGCTAAATATTAAGTCTTAGAAAGTGTGTCACCTTTGGATTCAGATTTCTGCTCATTTTTCCCATCGCCATTCCCCTTCGGGGATTCTTTTTTTTCCTTGGGATAGAAGTTCTCATAATCTGGTAAGAGACATCAAAACACAAACAACGCAAACGTACAAACGAGTGAGAAGCACCAAAAAAATGCACTACATTGCCCAAGAACATCTAACAGCACTACTTGACTGTTTCGTTGCTACAAATGACAAGACCACTCCTTCCTTCACTTTAAATAAATCAATTGAGTAGCTTATCAAACAAAATTTCACAGAAAGAAGCCAGAAGCTATACATTTATACAATTTACTTACTCTTCTTTTTGGGAGCTTCGTTGGAGAAGAAACGACGAATTCTAGGGTTTGCAAGAACGGAATTCAAATCCGACAAATGGGAACTCGGCAGGAAGTCCTTGTGAGGACTGATAGAAGCTAAATAGCGCCTCAAAAACCCTAATCCTCCCACACCATCCACATACACCCCAACGCCGGGTAATCCAGTATTCGCATATCTGACGTACCCACCCGCACCACTCGTCAATACACTCTAACCATTACACAAGAGACCCAATTATGGCTCCCAGTTAGGAATAATAGCAATTTCAAAACAAAGAGAGACAGGGAGGGAAAACACTCACTCTAGACCGAGAAGATCGATTGAATGAACGGGAAAGCTTCGAGAAAATCATTATTTAACTCTTTAACAAAAAATTAAAGAACAGATCTAAAACAATAATCTGGTACAATAACCTACGCAATCAAAGAGACAAACAGAAACCCTTATATAAAAGAGGGAAGGAAGTATATGCGTAGGAGTTGGTGTGCGAGCACCAGATGAAAAAGTAATTAATCTTCTACTGGTGAGTTATGTTGTTATGTTTCATTGGAGAACTTGATAAACACGTTAGACACCACCCAAACCGAGACAGCCCATAGATTTCAATTGCGAGTCGTTAGTTTTTTAAAAATATATTTCCAAATATCTTCTTGTCCTCTCTGATATTTTGACATAAGATATTACAATGTATAGTAGATGCGTCACACCAAATGTATCATAGTTTTTTAATTTGTGCATTATAAGCGTAATTGTCATTACTGATTTTAGATATTAATTATATTAAAGGGGTACATTGAATAATTATCAAATTATGAAAAAAATTTGGGCCCAAAAGCAAACTTGGGCTTTGATCTTTTCTCTTTTGAAAAATTAAATTTAAGCAATTCAATTTTTATTAGTTATCAAAATTTATTAAGCTCATTTTTCTTAATCTGATCTCTCTTTATCTCTTTACGTGCACACTGCTTGAACAAATGCAAATAACTAAGTAAAGGAAACAATGAAATGGAAAGAAAAGTAAACTTCTTCATTACTTTTATATCGATTTTGATTGTGAATTTTATACTAAACATATTTGCATTCATTTTAAAGGATCGTAATACATATGACTAGGGTTAACTAATATTAATTGTAAATTTCTAAAATACCAAGGCCTTGATTTTATTTACAACCCGTTGGTTTGAAAAAAAAAAACAACTTATTGGGAAATCGGGAGGAGTTTAATTCCCGTTCACAATAGAATAATTACAAATC
>JANIJF010000008.1:62795364-62807290 GCA_024520955.1 Erythroxylum bequaertii
TACTTTTGTTATTAATGAAATTTGCATTTGGATTTTGGAAGATTGCTTGTGTTTATGTATAAGTTCATTTTGCATTTGGGTGTGGAATTGATGGTGGTAGTTGGAAAATTTTGATTGCATTTAGTTGGGTTAATGTTGGGGTTGAGTAGTTGAAAGAGTTTAAGTTTGCAAATTTTGAGGTCGGGTGCGTTCGTCGCGGCGAGACCTATTTGGTCGCCGCAGCGACAAATCGATCGAAGGTACGTCGCGACGAAAGTTAATTCGCTCGCCGCGACGTCATCCTCGCGTGTGCTCGCCGCGGCGAGATCACATACGACGCGACGACGACCACCTTTGCTTCCGAGGGACTTTTCTTCTAAATTTTCAATTTCCAAGTCTTCCCTCCACGCTCAGGTTTCATGCTTCCGTGTCCGATGTTGGGCTCCGAAAACGGGGTCCAACAATATTAACCTAAGATTAATAGTTGTTAAGAGAGGTATCAGGATAACAATTCAATGAAGTATGTTAGATTATGCGTAGGTCAAGATTGAACCAATAACCGAGTCCCTAACGCATTCATCAATTTTCATCATTTTTTAATGTTTTATTTAATTTACTTTCATTAGTTTAGTTTCATTTTATTTTATTTTAACCCAAACCAAAAACCCCCTCCACATAACCTAAACACCTAGACTCAGCACTGTTATAGTTATACGTCTAGTTATTTTGAGTAATGTTACGATGCACTACGTCAATTTTGATGTCGTTGCTAGGGAGTACAATGTTTTAGTTTTTATTATTGATTTTAATTGGTTTTTTGTATATATTTGTTTATAACTAGTTTCTTTTCATTTATTTCTTAATCTTTTCACTTTTTCTTTAGTATTTGTGAAAAAAATTTATGGAAGGAGTAACTTTTTCTATAACTCATATTCCTAATTTTATAACCAAGTTTGAACTGATTATATGAACTTCAGTTACGGATGGGTTAATCAGCAGAATTACTTCCTTGATAATTTGCAAGACACACAACAATTGCCACATATACCAAAAGCTTCTTCTTCCAGTTCAGGTACATCTCTGGATGAATTTTTCAAAACTTTTACTACTAACAATCTTCAATTTCAACAGGGTATGCAACAACCTCAACATGGTTTACAATAGTTTCAGTAGAATACTCTACAAATTTTGTAGGAGGAAATATAATTTTGGTCTAGTTTCCAAAATTTGGAGAGCGAACAAAACTCAGGTATATCTCTGGAAGAATTGATTAATATTATGAATGCTAATACTTTGCAATTCCAGCAGGGTGTGCAGCATCAGTTCCAGTAGGAAATGATGCAATTCCACTAAGATACAATGTCTAGAATCCAGAACTTGGTAAGCCAAATGGGTCAGATGATGAAAACTGTTGACCGTTTAGCATCAAAGAGTAAAGAGGAGTAGCCATATCAACACCTGGTGTGCCCAATGGATGTTAGTGGAGAAACCTTATATAGTGAGAAGGAGCTTGAGAATCTTAAGAGAACTACTCAATGAATTACTTGTGTTGAACAAGTGAAGAAGGATCTTGAAGCATAAAAGTAAATATCATTTAGCTCAGAGGTAAATGTTGAGTCCCTTATTGTTTTTAATATTCATCCATCTTATTTATGTAGCATATTGGAGGAATTAAACAAGGAGCAAAAAGGTGAAGAGAAATTTAAGACATTCCAAGAGTGCTAGGACCTAGTAGAGATTGGAAATCTGAAGATAGGGATGATGCTGAAGATGGATAATCATCAACTTAGGCCCTAACCTGAAGAACCCTAACTGGAGGAAGTGCATGTGACACCTAAAGATCATAATTTTGTCACATGAGGAAAGTATGTAGACAAGCTAGCAACACTAAGCAAAGGTGCTTCTTAGGATGCAACCCAAGGGAAGTTAATTTCTTTTCCTTTATATTTTTGCATTTCTTTCTTATATGCATTTATGTTTTTAAGTTTGTTTGTTCATACTTGTTTATAAGTTTTCCAAAAAAAAGAGAGAATCAAATAAACAAACAAACATTTTTCTCTTTTTATATTGCTTCTAGGATTATATAGTTATGATTAGAGTGTGAATTTACGAGAAGAATCCATGGCAACTTTAGAGCATATACTTCTACTCTTGTGATTGGTCAATGTGCATTATCTTTAGAAAAGTAGTGACTAGTGGTAGACACAAGTCAGTGAGGTTTTCAGAATGTATAGACAAACACATTCAAATCAGTCTCATTTTCTTTTGTTTATGTGTGACCTTAATTATATGTACTCATTGACTTTGTTTTGATTTTCTATTCAAAACCACATTTTTGTCACACGCATTAACATGGAAATGATATAGGCATTCTTTTTTTTTTTAATAAACTACATTAGCCAAATAACTTACCCTTTAATTTGAATTTTCCCTTTGTTAAGCCCTCTTGAGCTTTATTAGCCTTTCATTTTGTGATTACCATATTACATGCTTTAAACCTAACCAAATGTCCTACCTAATCCTTAAAGCTAGTAGAGCATTTGTTGATTATTAATGATTGTGGATGTACAAGAGCATAAGTGTGGGGGGGTTTGCATATGTGTGAGGCAGTTATAATTGTTGGGAAGTTATTTTATGTCTTAACAATGAAATTTCCATGTTGATATAGCTTCTTTCAATTTTCAAATGAAAAGAAAAGAAAGAGAAAGAAAAAGAAAAGAAAAAAAAAGAAAAAGAAAAAAAAGAAAAAGGAAAAAAGAAAAAAAGAAAAAAAGGTTTGAATGAAAATATCAAGGAGGAAATACATTTGTTTTGAAAAGTTATTCATGATTATTTCTCCTCCTAAAATTGTATTGAATGGATTATTTTCTTATAATGTATATGAGGTAGAAGTGGCTTGAAGGATCACTCTTTATAGTTTCAATGTATTGATATCATCGATTTTTATGAGTGATCCCTACTAATATGCTTCATGTGGATTTTAGTATGGGAGCTTGAATTTGAGCTGTAAACTATAGATTTTGCATTCATTATAACTAATGGTACCTTGTGTTGAATGAATGTTAGTTTTTGCACTTGATGTTATATTGGGTGTTTTCTTTTTGTTAGAATTTTATGCTACATTACCCAAATACATCTCACCTTACCCTTACCCACATTACAACCTTGAAAAGTCCTTTGATTCATGATTATGCATGTGAACCTTAGTGGTGGAAAAATAAAATGATCTGCAAAGTTGTGGAATGTCATAATTATGAATGATATTTGAGTGTACCCATGAATATATCATATTTGAACACATTTTGTCTAAGTCTACCTTTAGATTGCTCAGTTTCGAAAGGTGATGAATGTTGATTGAACATGAGTAGAAGTGCTAAACGTTGAATTCTTACTATGGTTTTTGAAAGTTGTTCATCTTTTTTTAATGATTATATACTCTTAGGAAATATAGGAAATGAGTAAATGTTCTGAGTTTGTAACTTTGTTTTTGATGTTTTGCCCAAGGGCGATCAAAAGCTGAGTGTGGGAGAAATTTATATGTGCTTAATTGGTTATTAATTTATTCCATAACACTTAGTGTTTAATTATACAAAATGCTTAAGACATTCACTTTAGTTCATATTTGGTTTTTGGACAATTCAGAAGTGAAAGAGCTAAAGTGAGTCAAAAGCACTATATTTTAACTGCCCTTTTGAGAATCACACTCACTTGTTTTCATGAAGCAAGAAGAAGAATGATTAGAGCAAGAGAAGACAAGAAAATGTATGAAGATGACAAGTATACATTGCAAAAAATCATGGGAAGGCATAACATCATCTGTCACGACCATGACATAAAAGGCACGGGCATGACCAAGTTAGTCACGCCTATGACTTATTTTTCATAGGAGTGACACTTAATGCATGCCCATTACTGATTTTTCATGGGCGCAACACCACCATACACACCCATAACTCATATGCATGCTCGTGAATGAAATATGTACCCCTGTGAAATGTGGCTAGCTCACTCGAAAACCTAGTATTGAGTATAAATACAACGTTTTGATGGAAGAAATGTTATGAAAGGTTGGAGAAAATGATTTGGGGGTTTCATTAGGTGACAAAGGGGCAGAAATATCATCCTTTAGAGACCCATGGAGGGCTAGGCTTTCCAGACTTGGTTCGGAAGTGATATTAATTTCGAAGACCCCGGTTAAGCATTTCTTTCTTTCTTTCTTTCTTTCTCTCTTTAGGGATTGATTATGTTACCACATGCTTATGGATTTGGTTTCTCATGTACGAATGATCTTTATTCTCGTTATCGTTAAATTGTTTATGTATGAACCAACTGTTAGAATCTTGAACATAATCCGTACAATTGTAATTGGATATTGTTATAATTTTCAATATAATCTGTGATTGTTATGTCGAGATTCATTTATCACAACTAATGGCTTCAGATCATTAAGGATACAATCCTTATTTATTGTGTTTTCGATTGGTGTCAACTTATTAAAGATAACATAACATAAGTTAAATGACTTGAGCTTGTGTGTTTGTTGGCTTGATTAGTCTATTTTTCTAATTCGTAACGTAGTTGTCCAATTAAATATAGAGATCATATCCTAGGTTGTTTTGATAGCTAGGTTTAATTAACAAGCATCTCTTAATTAAACACGACCTAAGGGAAAACTAGGTTTTACAGAGCTTGTTATTAACCTATGATTAATAGTTTATAGGAGAGGTATAAGGATAACAATTCAATAAAGTATGTGGATAACAATTCAATAAAGTATGTTTGATTATATGTAGGTTGAGATTGATGACGGGGTCCCTAATGCATTCATCACTTTTTATCATATTTTAATGTTTTCTTTAATTTGCTTTCGATAGTTTAGTTTTATTTTAACCCAAACCAAAACCCCCTCAACCTGAACTCCATTTATTTTCATTTCAAAAGATTTACGCACACTCTCTGTGGGATCGACTGATCGCGCGTCATTACACTAGTCAAAATAAAATAACTAAACCTACTACTAGTAGTGAGTCTAGGTTGATCCCACAGAGAGTGTGTGTAAAGTTTATGAAATGAAATTAACCGGTGTTTAGGTTTAATGGGGGGTTTTATTTTTGAAAGAAAAAAATAAAATGAAACTAACTAATAAAAACAAATTGAAAAAAACATGCAAAAAATGATAAAAGTGGGGAATTCAGTAGGGACCCCGTTCTTTGGTTCAATCTTGGCCTACACCCTAATTAAGCATATTTCATTAATTTTTTGTTCTCAACCCTCTCCTAGCAACTATTAATCGTGAGTTAATAATTAACCCAAGTTTTCTTTTAGGTTTTGTTTAATCATGATGTGATCGTTAATTAAACCTAATCACCGAATAACCTAGGATACGATCTCTAGATTTAATTAGGCAGTAGCATGACAAATTAGTAAAACTGATTAATCAAGGCAACAACCACATATGATGCATCTTTTAACATAGATCATGTTATCCCTAATGATTACGAATCATTAGTCACTACACATGAATTTCAACATAACAATTACGGATTATATCGAAATTATAGCAATGGGTTTGCAATTAAACGATTCAATGAATGTATTAAAATCATCTTCTCACAATACCCAATAGGTTCATACACAAATAATCGAACAATAATGAAAATCTGATTATCCATATACAA
The DNA here is from genome assembly GCA_024520955.1 of Erythroxylum bequaertii. Taxonomy (NCBI): domain Eukaryota; kingdom Viridiplantae; phylum Streptophyta; class Magnoliopsida; order Malpighiales; family Erythroxylaceae; genus Erythroxylum; species Erythroxylum bequaertii. The sequence continues at coordinate 62,801,022 of JANIJF010000008.1, forward strand.
TACCCAAATCAATTACCATAGGATAGCACAATTAATTTCTAATGAGAGAAAGAAACAACAAAACAATAAAAAAATACTTAACCCGGGTAGTCGTTGTCGATGTCACCTCCGAATCGGCGTCGAGACGTCTAGCCCTTCATGAGTCTTTCTAAAAAAAATGCTTCAGCCCCCATATTGTAGCACCACCGAAGACCCCTTCTCTTCTCTCACGCCTAGCTGCAACTCTTCTCCACCAAGCCGAAGCCCCTTCTCTTCTCACTATCCGTTGTCGCCCCCACTATTTCCTGATGTGACCATTTAATTGAGGGTTTTTGGTCCATCGTAACTATTCACTCTCCAAAACCCCTTTAGCTCGCCAACTCCTCATCTGTTTTTAATGCAGTTCTCTGTGTTAAATGCAGACCGCTCATGCCACTCCTAGCTTGCGCAGTGATGAATTACTTTACGCTGGGTCCCCTACCTTCACTGTTGCTTGATGGGACAAATAAACCTTCAGGGTTTATTGTCCTCGCAACTGTTCACGCCTCCCTCATTCATAACTCTTGTTTACGCCTGCTCTATGGAATGTTGCGTGCAACACAGCTGCATAATTGTGCATTTCACGTAGACGCTATCTGTATTGGCCCTCGAAATTTTTTTCTTGATGAATAAGCATGATTTAAATGATTTTTTAGGTTTGGATAGATTAATTTTTTTGGAGTTATTTCATTGTGTAAAAGTTAGGAGGATTTGTTGAATGGGTTAATCAAATTAAAGTGTTAAGGTTATAAGAATGTTCAAGGGTATTTTAGGCAAGTCACTTAAGGATTAAAGATATAATGCATATAAGAAAGGGCAAAATGGACATTGTGCACTCATTAAGGGTAGAAATGGAAGAAGAAATGTTGTCTTGTTCTTTTAAGAGGGGAAAAACGTGATTTAAGGGAGAGAAAGAAGAGAGAGATGAAAATAAGAAAGAAAGATAGAGAGATTTCGATGGTTTGAGAGAAAAGACGAGAGTTAAGCTAGGGTTTCTTCATTTCTTAGCTTTCTAGAGAGATTTTGAGATTGTTTAAGAAGAGAAAAAGAAAGAGGAAGAGAAGAGCTTCCATTTGAGCTAAAGATCTCTTCATATGGTGAAGATTGAAGGAAATCAAGAAAGGCAAGAGGAACAAGAGGTGAGGCACTTTAAGCAGGTTTTAAGTAAGGAAATCAAGTTGGGAACATGTTTATAATAGAGTAAATAAGTCACTAATGTTTTTCTTTGAATCAAGAAAGTTTAATGATTTCAATTGTATCATAAATGTTGCATTTATTGTTTCTTGAATGATTTGAGAAAGTGCTACATGTTTGGTATATGAATTGTGTGATTGATTTATGAAATGAAAAATGGAAATGATTTTGAAAGGATATCAAGTTTATCAAATCATGTTTTCAGAAAAATGCCATTTTTGACAACACGTTTACAAGTTATGAACTATGTGGTGGTCTCCTAAGTTAAGTCATGTGCACATTGACCAAGTTAAAGACTTTTCCCACCTGCCCACTAATGACACGGAGCTCCTTCATGGACTCCCTCATATTTATGTCTACGAAAAACCACTATATGGGATTATGATAGTACGTCAAGTTTATGACTACAAAGGATTATTATATGGAAATATGTAGTTCGTCATGTTTCCACCCAAACCATTTTGATGTGCTTATGATATGTTAACAAGTATGATGTATACATGTTTTGAAATTTGTAAATTTTGATTAAGAAATTGAGAACGATACGATTTATGACTTCAATTTGAATTTTATATTGACAAATCAACATATCAAAGGTTTTGCTTATTGTTACCCACAAGCTTTCAAGCTCACCCCATTTTTGTCCCATCTTCAGGTGAAGAAAATAAGAATGAGTAACCAAGAGTCGAGGAATCATTATACTTTTTTCCATGTTTTTGTAAATTAAGTTAGATTTTGTAAGAGCAAGGCTTTAGTCGCATTTTTTAGAATTATTGGGTTTGGTATCTTTTGTATTTTGGATTTTGATACTGATGATGTAATGTGGCTTGGAATGCCATTAAAGTTTTGTAAACACTTATTTTTGTTGTTAATGAAATATGAATTATGAATGGATGATGTCGAGTTGGAATTTGGTATATTTGACGAAGTTATCAACTTGAGTTAATGAATTTTGAACATGAATTATTGATATATATATATATATATATACACACACATAAGCGAGATGTTATGGAAAAGAAAGATAGGAATTATAAATGATGATATGTGGTTCAATGTGATGAGTCAAATGAGTTGAGATTTGAGAGTTTAATGAAATCAATTTGGTAGTTGAAATGTTAAGAAGTGATATTGTATTAGAGGAAGTGAATATGGGAAAGCTACATTGATTTGTAATTTTGACCCTTTTGGAGGCAAAATTTCTTTTTGGGGTCTGTATGGAAGTTGTAGGTCTAGAAGTCCTCTTCGAAACAGTCTTTGAATGACCCTAATCTGACATCCCTAGTGAAGGTTATTTAAATTTCCCAAAAGTAGGCACAGTATGATTGAGGACATAATCATAGTCTTTCATAAGGGTAAATGTGTGGCTGAATTAGACAAAGTTATCTGTTAAAAAGTTGTATTTTATTGTCTTAGCTTTCCAATGGTATAATCATGTTTGATCCTTTTGGCCATAACTTCTTCGTCCGACCTCCAAATGAAGTGATTCTAGAACCAATAGATTCCTAACACATGTTTCCACCTATCCATAAAAAGTGGTGGCCTTTGGGGTTGATTTAAAAAAGATTGATTGAATCAAAGAAAGGGTATTAGTTGGAAGAGTATGAATTGGATATGTTACTTTAACATACTTTATTATTTTGATGATATCTTGATCTATAGAGCTTCGAATGAGTTGGTTCTTGTTTAAGAATAAACTAGAGACATAGGGTTTTAAATTGTCTGAAGAAATTGGGTATTAATTCAGTTTCTAGGAATTTCAATTTCTAGGTGGAAGTTAAGTATAATGTACTGTTTCAGTATAAGAATGGTCCGAAAATGTTTGGGGTATAACTTTCAGTTTTCTGAACCAAATTGAATGATTTTGGTGTTATTAGAAACTTAGGACAATGGGGAACAAATGTTCTGAAGAAGCAAATTGTAATTCCGATTTGAGGTTTCCTAAAATCTATTCTGAAATAGGAGAAATGAGTTTGTTTTGATGTTTGACTGGTGTGGGCATGCCACCCTTGTGGGATGAGTTTAATGAGGGTTCAAAAAAAAACCTAGAGGGAAAGGCACTCACGTTTTATGACTCCAAAAATACGAAGTAATAAAGATCATGGTTTATGACTCCACAAGAGTTGGGCTCTGAAATCAAGGTCCAACAGTTGTGGTATCAGAGCAAGTGTTGGGCTCCGGAACCAAGCAGGGTCCAACAGGTATGGTATCAGAGCTTTCATGATTCTGAATGTTGGGCTCCGAAAGCAAGTCCAACAGTTGTAGTATTAGAGCCCAGAATCAGGATCTTACATGAGCATTTTTGAATTATGTGTCAAGGTACATGCATTGTGAACATGTCATAGTAGACAGTAGAGATTGATTCTTAGTTTGAGTCGCAGGTGTATAAGTCACACGCATGAGTAATTGTTAAGAGTTTGAGTTAATAGAATTAGCGAGAAAAATGATACTCTTTTATGATATGAGAAAATGAAAATTTGTGGATACGTTAGAACTGAGAAATATTATATGGGTAGATACGATGATAAAGACTTAACACATTTGTATTGGTGGATGTATTATCAAATATGATATAAATATTGCACTGTGGTGATATATCCCCGAATGTGATATAGATTTAAATGTGATATTGTCATGGATTGTTTGAGGAATATAGGGATATAAGTATAAATGATGAGATTAGAGTGTACAAGTAGAATGCAATGAAAACATAAACTTGTCATGATCTTAAGAAGAGGAAATTGGAATTGAAGTGGTTGTTCGATTAATGCGAAAAGAGTTATGACCCACCGTAAAAAGATATTAGTGGAATTGAGATCATAATTTTATAATGATTATGCATCAATAATTCTGAATTGATTGAGGATATACATGTTGAAGATGAAAAAGATGACAATAGGAAAATGAGATAGAAATGAGGAAAGAGTAAAAGGGGGAAATGAAATAGACATAAATGACTTTTCATGAGATGAATGGTATATAGTAAGGAGAAAGCTAGAAATGCATACAAGATAGGATTTTATGTATGAATGAGATTAAGAAAAAGATGAAGAATTAAATGAGAAGAGTTAATGTAAATATTGTTTAGGACCAATGGAGATCAAAGTATCATTTGTGTAAGATATAAATTGGTGAATTGTCGGAGATAAATCTGTGGAAAAAATAGGATGACTTCGATGATACACACCTTATTAAGTTTTGGTAATTAGAACATTATGACCTTGCAAGAACAAAATAAATTGGTCTTCTTAAGGTATTAAGAATGGCTGATAATGCGATAACGATAACAGTTGATTGATAAAGATTGCCTGAACAGTATAGATGATAGTAGCAATAAATCTTCTCTTAAAGAAAAATTTCACTGAATTAGGTTAAGAAAATAAGATAGTTTATATTAAGAATGATCAATGAAAGAACAAATCAAAAATGAATACGAAAGATTCAAAAGTGAGTATTGAAGTCCTATTCTTGACGGAGACATAAGCATAAAATGTAAAATATGCTACTGAGAGTGTATGCATTATGTTTGATGTAAAGTATCCAACTATGTACTTGGATTCTTGAATTTAAGGTGACATTATAGCTAATATGAGGAGACATACCCTGCCTCTAGATCAGTCAGATAAGAATTTCAAGGACGAAATTCTTTTAAGAGGGGAGAAATGTTGGCCCCCGAAAATTTTTCATTGAAGTTAAGCATGATTTAAATAATTTTTGAGGTTCTAATCGATTAATATTTTTGGAGTTATTTAATTTATTCTGAAGTTAGTAGGATTTATTGCATGGGTTAATGGAATTTAAGTGTTAAGGCTCTAAGAATGTTCAAAGGTATTTTTGGCAAGACACTTAAGGATGAAAGACCATAAGCATATAAGGAAGGGCAAAATGGACTTTGCACACTCATTAAGGGTAGAAATGGAAGAAGAAATGTTGTTTTGTGCTTTTAAGAGGGGAAAAACGTGATTTGGGGGAGAGAAATAAGAGAAATAAGAAAACGAAGAGAGGTGAAGAAAGTTTTGGTGGAGAAGAGAGAAAAGAAGAGAAAATAAGCTAGGTTTCGATTTTTCTAAGCTTTCTAGAGAGATATTGAGATTGTTCTAGAAGAGAAAAAGAAAGAGGCAGAGAAGAGCTTCCATTTGAGCCAAAGATCTCTTCATTTGGTGAAGAATCAAGGTAAGCCGATTTATAATCTTTTGGATTTTTGAAAGGATTTTAGTTTATGGAGTTTAGAAAATGCAAGGGTTTAAGTATTCTAGAATAAATTTTAGTGATTTTGCATTGTGATATTTTCGATTGGATTCCTATTGAATGGGGTTTTGCTATTGATGAAGGAAATCAAGAAAGGCAAGAGGAGCAAGAGAAGAGACATTTTGAGCAAGTCTTTAAGCAAGGAAATCAAGGTGGGTACATGTTTATAATAGAGTAAATAAGCCAATAAAGTTTTCTTTGAATCAAGGAAGTTTAATGATTTCAATTGCATCATAAGTGTTGCATTTATTACTCTTGAACGTTTTGAGAAGTGCTATATGTTTGATATACGAATTGTGTGAATGATTTGTGAAAAGACTTTGAAAATGATTCTTGTTGGAAAAGATACATATTTATGAAATCATGTTTTCAGAAATGGTTTTCGAAATATCTCATGTTTACGAAAAATCAAGTTTTGAAAAAGTGCTATTTTGGGCAACAAGTTTACAAGCTATGAAATACATGTTATGTGGGTTTGTGGTGGTCCCCTAAGTTAAGTCAAGTGTACTTTAACAAAAGGCTTCTCCCACTTGCCCGCTAGTAGCTTGGAGCTCCTTTATGGACTCCCCTAAGTTCACAGCCATGTAAGACCATTAAATGAGATTGCGATAGTATGTTCTGTTCACGGCTACACAGGACCCTTATAGGAAATGTGTAGTACGTTCTGTTTTAGATCTACCCAAACCATTCTGAAGTATTTATGTGCTTATGATATGTTAACAAGTTTGATGCATACATGTTTTGAAATTTGTAAATTTTGATTAAGAAATTGAGAACGATACGATTTATGACTTCAATTTGAATTTTAT
>JANIJF010000008.1:63129157-63143629 GCA_024520955.1 Erythroxylum bequaertii
CTTTTTCATTTTGTAACTTTTTGGATAAAACTTTAAAACATTTAAAAGATTCATCTTTATGTGATAAAAACAATATCCAACCAAATCTAGTGAAGTCATCAACAATTACGAGACCATACTTCTTTCCGCCAAGACTTAGTGTTCTAGTTGGACCAAACAAATCTATATGTAACAACTCTAGAGGTCTAGACGAAGTTACAATATTTTTAGAAGAAAAAGATGCTTTAACTTGTTTTCCTTTTTGACAACTCTCACAAAAGAAATCTTTGTTAAAACTTATTTTTGGTAAACCTCTTACCAAATCATGTCTAACTAACTTGGAAATATGTTAAAACTAATATGACCTACCTTTTTGTGCCAAATCAGTTTTTCATTGACTCTTCAAATCATCTAAGTTAATTTTATAGAGGTTATTTCATCTCTTAGCATAAAAGAATATGAAACCGTCCTTGTTTTTGATTAAACAAGAATTTTGATTAAAGGATACTTCAAAACTAGAATCACATGATTAACTTATACTAATTAGATTATGCTTTAAGCCTTTAATTAGCATAACATTATCAATAGAAGAAAGGAATCTTTACCAATTTTGCCGATCCCAAATATTTTGTCCTGTTGGTTGTCTCCAAAAGTTACTGATCCTCCTTGCTTATGTTGGAGGTCTAAGAAAATAGACCTTCTACTCGTCATGTGTCGCGAGCAGCCACTGTCCAAGTACCATTCATAGTGGTTGCTTCTTTCAAGAAAGGAGATCTGCAGTATATATTATATCTTTCTTAGGTACCCATATTTTCTTGAGTCCTTTGGAGTTAGTCTTACAATTTTTCTTTGAATAATAATAAGAATATTGTTTCTTTCTCTTTCTATTAGGATCAAAATTCCTATTATGAAGAACATTACTATTATTAGTTTACTATTATTAGTTTTTATGGAGTTGGTTACAGGACTCAACTAATAACAACTTTTAGAAGATTCAACAAGCATAATTCTCAAAGAAGACCGTTGAAGATTTAGGTTATAAATATTAGTTATAGTCGTAAACAAAAACATACAATACAAAGAATTCTGATTTTACAAAATATGCTTAGAGAAATTCTGTGCTTATGTGCTTACGCGGTAAAAAAAATTCTTGAGAGAAGAAAGAAAGAGAAAGAGCTAATACATCTTTAACATGAAGCTCAAACAATATCTTTTCGAGTGAAAGAAAGGCTAGAGCTTGAAGAGGCTAAGGAAATAAATAAAGAATACTTTGTGAAAGAGACCTGAAAAGGCTCTACAAGTGTAGAAATAATACTTGTAACGTTGAAGGATATAATGAAATCTCAAACGAATTCTGAGGACTGGACGTAACCCAAGGTTAACGGTAAACTCAGATAAATCGCGGTGTCATATTCTCTAACTCTTATTTCTTTAATTTTCTTGTTGTTAGAAGAATAGATACTAATTTTCGTTGTTGCATTACTTACCAAATTAAGTGAATTGTTTTTGTAATCATCTGAATTTACAAAGAAAATCAAGAAGATTTTAAAGATTAATATCTTAAATGATTTAACACAATTTAACCCCCTATTCTTGTGTATTTTATATATTATATGTGATTTCTATATTAACAAGTGATTTACTTCAAAAAACTAATAATTAAGAACTAAATAAATGGATCAGAATAGAAAGGAATTGACTCTTGAAAATGCATGACCACAACGACAACTGAGACAATAATAACCATTTTTTCTTAACAAAATCAAAGACTATGCTTGCGTATAAGAATAGATTATTATTGAACTATAAGGATGTTATGTCACCGAACTCCCAATGAGAAGTTTAAACAAACTTTCTATGTGGTTTGAATATTTTTTTTCTTTTTATGACATCTAAAATGATAAGTGAAAATAAGATGCAAATAATGAATATTAATATTTAGGAATTACATAAAAGAAGTTTATGCATTTTAATGTTTCAATCACCTTTCATGTTGGAAATATTCTTTATGTTTATTATATAATAATGAATGTAATTTAACATGTATGTTTTCGTTCATCTAAAATTTATGTTTTTCTAAGATCTTGTTTATTAAAGAATTATAATTAAAAAATAGGAATGAAAATAAAAAGAGGAAATGAGAATAGGAATAGAATTCTTGATTGTGCGTATTTAGTATGTAATAATTAAGAATAAGATTACACAGGTTTGTAGTTATGCTAGTCCTTAAAATCAAATTTATGAATGATAATAAGAAAAATTTTGTTCATATTTAGTTATTACATGATTTATTTTGTAAAGTATTATTTAAAATGTTTTTTTATGAATAATTAGCTAAAATTAATTTTCAATAGTTTAGTAAATTATTAAATTTTAAATAATTTTTTATGAGAATAAAATTAAAGCACTATAAAAAGGACTTGCATTACTTGATATAATATCAACGAAATAAAAAATAATTATTAAACAAGTTTAGTTGATAAAAATCACAGATAGGAAGGGATAGAAGATAGTTGATTTTAAATTATATTTATAGCTCTATTAAGAATAAAAATTTAAGATTCTTGAAATTTTATTCATATCTTGGCATTCTTATTTTATTCATTTCCAATAATATTTAAGCAAAGAAAATGCATTTTAATTCTCATCTCTTCATTACTATCGCTGAAAAAGGCCTAACTGTTTTCTATATATGTTTCTGTTCTCATATATTATAGATATTAATTGAATATATTGATGTAAGGTTCCTTTTATTAATAACAGGTTAAACTAATTACAGTTTTCGTTTCTTGTTTTAGAACAAACAAGCAAATGTAGATAGCTGACTGTATAGTGAAGTTGGCAGTGGCCTCTGCGTTACCCATTTGGTCTCCTGCAAATTAATGCTTCGTATTTCTCTGTTGTTTCTTTAAAAATGTAAGCAAATTAATTAGACTGAAGAATTAGCAATCGTAACCCCTGTGAAGGTTTAATAGCAGTAGTCGGCTTTAAGTAGAGCTGTCACTAAGCGCAAGTCCACGACATAAAAAGTGGATTTGAATTGCTTTTTTAGCTAAATTTTCCCAGATAGCATTACTGTTATTCCACAGACCGTTCCCTTCTTGCTCCTTGCTCCAAAAGGTTGAATCCCCAATTCTAAGGGCCCCTAATCACAGGCCCGACTACCGCTGGAGGATTGAATCACGGTATAATCTTGGTCAGCACCCTAACAAAGCGGTCCATTCCATCCCGTTACTGGGAATCGAACTTAGGACCTTACTCCAATTGACCCTGCTAGTTGGCCAACCAATCTACCCGTGCGGGCGTTCCCTTCTGTATTGTTAGCCAATGAAAAGGACAATTTAACTGTATACTAAAATAATTCGATCAAAGTATACTTTATACAAAAGTTGGGGTAAATCTGTTGGGATTTTTAAAAATAGAAGAAGAATAATATGAGATAAGAATAAAGATTAAAAAATAAGTAACACTCTCGTACCATCTTATTATTAAATTTGGTTGCCTTATATAGGTAAAATAAAAAAACTAAAATAGATATTTCAACCAACAAATCTAGTTTATAAGATAAGATTAAAGATAATCTAATACTTATTCTAGGATAATCAAAGATTTATTTTAAAGGAATTTTAACAACTATAAGATTTTAGATTAATTCTCAACGTTCCTTCTTGATTCAAAATTTTAAGGATGGAGCACTTTTCCTTTGTGCCAACAATCTTTCTCTTCATGACCAAACTTCTCACAATGGCCACATTGAAGAATATTTCCTTTCTTATTTGATTATGAAACCATTGTTAGATAGGCTCCCTCAATTATCTGTTCAATTCCCTCTTCTCCCATGGCTCTTCTTTGCTCTTGAGCCTGCAAAGCATTAATCAATTCTGGCTAAAGTTATTTGACTGATATCTCTTGAATCTTCAAGAGATGAAATTTTAGACTCAAATCTTTCAGGCAAACTTATAAAGCATTTTCTCTACAATATTGCTATCAGGTAAATCTTCTCTCAACTGTCTAATTTTGTTCACTACATTTATCGGTCGATCAAAATATTATCATATGGTCTCCTTTTCTTTCATGTTCAAAGTCCCAAAATCTCTTTTGAGATTTAAGATTTGCATCCTTCTTGGTCTTTCGTTTCCTTTATATAATTCTTTCAGCATATCCCAAGCCTCCTTAGCTGTTTCACAAGTCATTATTCTTGTGAAAGTTACTTCTAAGACAGCAGAATGAATTATAGATTAAGCTTTTGGAGCTTTTGCTTCTTCTTCTTCATGAGCCCTTATCTTGAATATTGGATTGTTTCCCAGAGGTAATAATTCCCTTTCATTTTCTATCCACTGCCACAAGCTTAGACCTTTTAAATGAGTTTTCATCTTAACAGCTCATACTAGAAAATTTTTACCATTGAAACTTAAGGGTGAGATAAATGTTGAATTGTTGGCAGCCATGGGAACTCTATCTTTGTATTTTCTCACTCAATCTCACAGTCCCTCAAGAATCTAAAGCTATGATACTATGTTGAGATTTTAAAAAATAGAAGAAGAATAAGATGGGATAAAAATAAAGATTAAAGAATACGTAACACTCCCATACCATCTTATTACTCAATTTGGTTGTCTTATATAGACAAAATACAAAAAACTAAAATAGATATTTCAACTAACAAATCTAGCTTATAAGATAAGATTAAAGATAATCTAAAACTTATTTTAAGATAATATAAGACCTATTCTAAAGGAATTTTAACAACTATAAAATTTTGAATTAATTCTTAACAAAATCTCTTTGTTGAGGAAAATGCATGATAGTTTCTTCACATAATGAAATCTAATGCATTTACTATGTAAATAACCCAATCGGCATCCTCTTTTCTTATATAGAAAAACTTCATCATGTTCACTAATAATAGAAACTCAGCTCAATGGTTGATTAAACATAAAGTTATGCTTAGTAAAACAAAAATTCTCATCTGATTCGATCAAGGAAAGGACGGATTTCCAACTCTCTGATGGTTACTTGACAAAAGAAAGTAAACTGCAGAAACTAACATGCAATGCAAAAGAGAATTTATTTACTATTCTCAAGACGCTGATTAAAATTTGATATGTTATTTAACAGAAATCTATTAATTTCAAGATGGAATTCTATAATATTTTTTCTATATCAAAGTCTACGTTAGTTAAGTGGTCATCAAGACGAAATTACAACCTCACCAAGTAGAGGTCCCAGTTTCTTCTAATTACCTTAATGCCCCAGAAAGTTTTTTCTTTTTTCCAAATAAAACCTTCATCGACTCTTAGGTCTATGCTTCTTTCTAACGATCCTAGTTCCACCGAAATTTCAGGTGGGTAGGTCTAAGAAAGAAATGATTGGAGAGAGCAGCATCAGCTATCTGGGCCTCTGGGGTCAGGTCCTTCTCAGTTTGCCCCCACAATCCACATGAAATTCTTGTTTAATTGATGAACTAGTCCTCCTGACATCAGATTTCTTTATATAAAGCCAGGGGAGGGGATCGATCTGCTTTATATCTCTATTATTAATTTAGTCCTTGCTCATGATCAAGGCAAACATCTTTCTCCCATCTTACTACAGTTCTTTTCTCGACGCCTATAGTTACAAGTGGGCAAGGTATGGTCAGTCGTATCTTCCCCAGATTGTTTCATTAAATGGTCGACTGGTACGCAACGGAAGATATCTATATCCAGTAGTTAACATCTAATCCCCTGGTCGAAACTCTTCCTCTCTTTTTAAAAATCCAACTTCTTCGTGCTGTCTTTTATCGTCATAACCAGTCTCAACTAGCCTTATCCTCCTGTTTTCTTCCTCTTGTGCAGTTTAACTTCGTGTATATAAACAGAAACGTGTTCTACTTCCTTTTACCCTTCAACCGTAGGTGTAATCAGGTGTAGGTGACGAGAAAAATTGAACAAAAGGGGCTTGATCTCGTCTGTTTCCGAGTCCTTTTTTTCAGTTTGTTTTTGTCTAGGCATAGATAATATGATCAAGTTCCATACATATATACAAGTTCATTCTACCTCACAATATACTCTCATCGAGATGCCCAGCAAGCAACAGTCAGTATTCGTTGATGCTGCATCATCAAGATTCACTAAGTCCAAGGTTCCAACCCGAGTGGGGATAGGGTGTACACAAAACCCACTTTAAGCTCTCCGCCGCTACTCGAAAGGTTCCTTTTCTTGTGGGAATCTTGATGATGCTGCATCAATTAATATGTGACTATTTTTCACTTCTCTCTTTTAGCTTTTGCATTCAAAGGGAATCTATTTCAAACTCCGCTGATTAATCAAGTTTGATCAAGGACCTAGTTTCAACAGCTGGCCAAGCACTACAGGAGGTACACATGGCTTCTTTAACTTGGATATATTTCGGGCTACATACATATCTTCTTTAGTTTAAAAATCATATTATGCCTGGAAACTAAGCGGTACGTTTAGGGAAGACGCAGTCCCATATATAATTTATAGCTCTTTGACTCTTCAATTCAGTTTTATCTGCAGTTATTTGCTTGCTTAGTCGAGTTTCAAACCTAAGCTTTAGTCCTATAAATTTCTCCGTCCATTTTCCTCTGTTACATTTATAATTAACAATCCTTAACACGCAAGTTACACAATATTTTAAATTAGGTCAATAGGATTAGGAATTCCTTTTGAAGTTTGTCTTCAAGAAAAAAAAAACGAAGGCTGATTGTGTTTATGAGACAACTTTCACCTAACTATGGTTTCTACTTTATTTTTGCTAAAGACTATGGGTCACATGTGCAACAGCTCCAAATACATACGGGAAAGCATATAGTTGGTTCTACTTCTTGCATCTTTTAGATTTTCTGGTCAATTATTAACTTCAATGCATCCCTATCAAGCGAGCAGCTTTTCCTACATTAGCGCTTGGAATCCAATACTGTGTGCCATGTATACGATACGATCTTTCTATTCCAATTGTACGGATTATCTGAAATATTAATACAAGTTAATTATTCAAAAAATAATTATAATATATATGATTTTTTTTAACCATCGAGATGTTTGATTAAGAATTGGATATTGATATAAAAATAATTAAACACAAAAATATGTGCTTTGAAATTATCCTTTAATCAAATTTGGACGTGCCTATATTATTTAAGGCTTGTTTGATTCATTTTATGTCTCAAAGAAGTACTTATTAGTTCTTGAACGAATTGCTCCTTTTTTTTTATCGAGTTTTGAAGTAATTTTACATCAATCAAAATATATTAAAATTAAATAAAATTCTGGATCATCCTTAAAACATTTTGTCTTTTCGTCTTCATGTATATGTCTTTAAGGTTTCTCTTCACTATTTATGTATAGTCACATATCGCACGGGTGCATGCTTTCCAACATTTCATAAGTAAATCGTATTTAGTTATTAATTTGAAACAATATAAAGTGGCTTATCACTTAATTGTTTATTTTTAAACATAAGGGGATATTTGCCTCATAAATAATAATCAAGCTTTTTCATGTTTAAGTTTTCTCAGTATTGATCAATACTCCTTGTGGTTATTTGTTTTCACTTGATAAACATAAAGTACGTTTCCTTTCATTGCATACTATTCAAAAATCCATTGTAAAAGTCATATGTGTTAGTTTATGCCTTGCAGCCAATTACTTTAAATGTAGTTTAATGACAATTATTTAAAGGCATTCTTTATTTTGTATATGTTTATATGTATATACTAAAGTCTATAGAATAATTATATATTGCAAATAAAATTATAATGATATTATAATTATGAGATTCATATTACATTTATGTATTATTTCTAAATTGTTTATAATCATTGTTCTACTGGGACTATAAATAAATAAAGTATTAAAAGAACTAATAAACGTTATGTTTTTTTACTAATAAGAGAAGTAGTGAATTATCACAGACTAAAATATGGAGATATTTAAACAAATGTGCAAATGCTTATTAGAGAATAAGTTTACTGCTTATTAGTAGGCATGACAATTGGGCCTGGGCCTCAGGTCCAGATTTTTAGGCTCGACCGAGCAGCGAGTTAGCTTGGGTCTAGCCTAGCCTGGGCCTGATCGAGAGTAACAAAACGATATTATTTTTTAAAAATTTTATAAAAAATAATAAATCGGATCAGGTCAGCTAGCTTGTCTTGAGCTCGGGCCTTTCTATGACCCTTTCAAGCCTCGATTTGGGCCCAGGCCTGAGATATTACGACTCGACCCATTGCCATCCTTACTTATTAGAAAATAAGTTTACTGAGCTGGTCCAATATGACAATTCGATTTGGAATATTACTTATATGCCTATAAAAATTCTCATTGTGATGCATGTATAAGTAATCTTTTAACTTGAGATATCTAAAGTATCTCATATAAGAATTTTTATGGTTTCATGCGGCTTACAGCCTATTCTAGTCAAGGATAGTTCAATGTTATTGGATATAGCATGAATTATATGGAGGTGGTTGAGCAATCAATATAAGATTTGTAACCCTAAAGTGATTAGAGAGAAGCTTTGACAAATTATTCTAGCTTTAAGTCGAGATCGACATTAATTAAGTATATGATCAACACTAGTTTGTTTACGTTCACTTCGTCCTCTGTCTTAGGTTTGTCCAACTTTTGCATTTTCCCTCCTTAAGTAACTTTAATATCAATTTTTTTCACTCCTAGGTGTAATGACACGACATTTCACCTCGATATTACCAGGAAGCTTCCCTTGAACTCTTTTATTAACTACCTTAGGTAACTAACTCACTTGCACCTTCAAGTTATAAATGGATGTGTAATTAGATTGCATCAACTTTTTAAGTCTGCCTACTTGAGATTTGAGTTGCCTTATGTTATCCAATTTTGCATCATTGGAAGTTATGTATTGTTTGAGTATCTCTTCCATCCTCTTGTTTTATGACTGTGGTGGTTGTTAAAACTAAGGTTATTGCTAGAACCCAGGTGATTCCATAGGTTTGCCTGCTCTATCTTGATGCTCTTTCCACGAGAAATTTAGGTAACTCCTCTAACCTAATAATAAGTAGTGAAGAGAGGATTATTATTGATTGCTTGTTTACCTCTGTATCTAGCCAAATAGGTTGCATCTTTATAGTACTTCAAGGTCGACTCCATATTTATAGTTATATGGGAAGGATGCTAAATACATGCCATATTGATAGAGTGTCTCCCTATTAGCCATGTCATACTTCAATAAAATCTTTATCTAGTTAGAGATGTTCGCTACTTTTGATGCTAAGTCTAAAAATGCTTGAATCTTATAAAGAGAACTTTTGATTATCCCATTGCCACTTTAGTTAATAAATTGTTGGCAAAGGTCTCAATGTTCTCCTTAAACTCCTTAATAATTTTTTTATATATATGGTCTCTTGTGAAGTAGTGTCAAATAAGGTATGATATGTGAGTGTAAGTCCTTCCTAGAAGAATTTTGTAACCAGTTGTAAAGAGTACTAATGGTATGGGCATTGGGTAAGCAAAGCTTTATATCATTCCTAAGCTTTATATATTTTCCCCTCTTTTTATACAAAAATCTGAATCTACGTCCTTAACATGGTGGTCTTAAATAATATGCTCATCTTAAAAATTTCATAAACTTGGTCCCAATCCTTAAAAAAGTACATCATGATTGCTAAAAAATAGTTTCTTAGTCTCTTATGTAATATGAGAAGTGATAGATCTATGTTTCATATTATATTTGGAGATAAAATACAAGTTATTTGCATTTTTATAGCATATTTTATATGGATTATATGATATTCTCCTATGTTTAGTTCATTTTCTTGTAGGTGATGATTTTAATTTAAAAAATGGAATTGAAAGTGAAGAAGTTGGTGGATAAGGGTATTACAGGCATCATACTTACCAAGGAGATAGGTTCCTATCTTTCGTGAAGTTTAAAAAAGTTGATAAGTAGAACAAAATCAACAGTAGAGTGGTGTATATGAATAGGCACTGGGCTCATCATCCATTTACAAAGAGAGTTATAAAACAAAATTAGTGTCAGTTAAAACTTGGTGTTAAGTTTCATTTACGTATTGTTTTGTGAGGAATAAAAGTTTTAGACCAAAACTGGAACATAAGTAGATGTAAAATTGCTAATCCTTGTGCACAATTTACAAAGACTTGTTAATTCCCAAGTTCAAGTATTTTATGAATCTATATTTATAACCTTAATGGTAAATACTCTTATTAGGTTTAGCTTAGGGGACTTTTGGAAGGTTTTTAACACTCACCTTGATTTTGCTTTTATAGTTTTAATCGTTCTTAGTATTAAAGGAGGATTTAAAGAACATTGGAGGGCTCATTGGTGACATCTCTAATTATTTTCTTCTATTCTTCCCCTTATGTTGAGATTGATTTGTGTTGGTTTTATTTTCATTATGTTTAATGGCTAGAAACCCTAGTTAGATTTAGGGATATAGCTTGCAACAGAGATTTTAATTTTTAATGTATGATTTAACTATTTGTTGGTTGCATTTATTCTCTTAGTTCTTAATTGCTAAGTTTATATTGACTATTATCAATTCTATCTTAGAGATTGTATGAAAGACTAGAGGTGAAATATGATATGAGCATTAGAAGAATAAAAAATTAAGCATTAGAGAATGAAAGTATCATAGGCTATAGCGATAACCAAATATATTAATTATGCTTAATAAATTTAATAAGGATAAATTATGCATAGAGAGATAGTAGTTGCCTAATTAAGCATACTTGGTGGCTCGAGAGAGGGAATAGATACCTCAAGTTAATTATTATTTAAACCCATCTAATAAATTTTTTATTATAATTGGAATTCATTTAAGTGAATCTTGAAGCTTTAATATTTGCTTTATCTACTTTCATTCATTAGTTTATTTGCATTGCTTTTACTAGTTCAGTAAATTAATTATCTTCCATAATATTTTCTCTATTTCTTTATATTGTTTAATTAGGATTGATGAATATATTGATGTATTCCCTTCATAATTGATACTCTTGATTTTACTCTAGTTTATGCTTGTAGATAGATTCAATAGATTAAATCTTTCAGCATTGTTATTAGAGAACTATACAATTATTAATTTTCAATATTAATTTTATTTTTTTTACATTTTCTTTCTTTTTTTAGTAAGTTGATGCCAGATAGGGGATCGAAAGTAATAACTTAGATATCTTACTTCAATTTGATCCTAAAATCTAACGAAATTGTAGATAAAATAGACTGAGAAGGAGAAACGGGATGGCTACTAATCAATATGATATTATTGTGGATTTAGAGGAGTAATAGTAGCTGTAAAGGATACATATTGGAGTTATCCAGTTACCTATGCTTAATGTAAGTCCCTTATACATTATACTAAGTCAAATGATGAGAAACTATAAGCCAAGCAAGCACATCTATAATTGATATAAACCTTTAGTGGGTCACGTAGGGAGGACGTAATCATATTTATAAAGGAATTCTACTTGGTAATCCATACACTTTCATTGAATGGCCTTATAGAAGATGATCTTTAGATGAGGTGTTTCTATTACTACATAGATTAAGCAAAGGCATGGTTAATCTCAGTCGAGGTGGATTATTTTGAGTGAGATAAGTTTTATAATACCTTTATACTGAGATTTTCCATCCATACAAGATCATCAAGATAAGGATGCAAATTTAAAGCTTTACTTAAAAGGAAAGACATTATGTGAACCTTAGGAATGATATAAAACCCTACTTAATTAATGCCCACATTGTTAGTATTCCTTGTAACTAATGGTGATTCAGTGCTGCTATGAGGGCCTTAAACTTACAAGTCAAACTTTAGTTAGCAATGCAGTTCAAAGTATAATCTATACAAAAACCATTGAGGAGAATAGTTATATTATTAAAACCTTGGTAAGGAATTCATTAACCAAAGTGTTAAAGAGAAAAATAAAAATTCCTTTTATTAGGCGTAAGCATCTTCAAATTTGGTGATAAAAGAAGCTAACCTTTCAAACCAGATAAAGATGTTTATTAACTAATATATAGGCAATATTGAGACGTGCTACCAATATGGCATGTACGGGCATCTATCCCATGCATAAATTAATAATGATCTTGCCTCAAATTATAGTGATAATATAAATTACATGGCTGCTTATGGAGGAAAGTAAGCTATGAGAAATTACACCTTTTCCACCACCTATAATCCAGGGTGGATAAATCATCCCAAAATTTTATGGAATGAGTAGTGAGCTAGAGTAGGAAGACTAATGGTACCATTAGGGTTCTAATAAAGACCTTAGTTTTCCACCATAAAGTACTAGTATAAAAGAGATGCTTAAATAGTTCATACATTCCATGGATGTAAAATTGGATAAACTTAAAAAGGTTATGATGTCTAATTATGAATCACTTCATAACTTGGAGGTAAAAGTGAGAAAACTAGCTAAGATGATGACTGAAAGAGGTCTGGGTAAGCTTATAAGTAATACTAATGTAATGAGAGAACTTCCTCCCTTTCTTTTTCGGTTCCTTCTTCCCACTGTCTCCCACGCTCTTTCACCAACTTCTCGGCTCTCTTAGCCGACTGTACCATCTCCTTGAATGTAGTAGTTGAGGTAACTGTCATCCTCTCCCGGATAGCCAAATGCAGTCCCGTCTCAAACCGAACACACAGATTCTCTTCATCAGCCACATATTTAGGGACATAAGTGGCGAGCTCCCTCAACTCTGTCTCAAACTCGTGCCCTGACCTATTCCCTTGTGTTAGTGTAAAGAACGCAACCTTCTTCTGATCTCGATCAAATCTAGTGTAGTATTGTTCGTTGAACTCACTGATAAAATCTCTCCAGGTCATCTGATTACGGTAGCTTCCTTGGACATTTTCCCACCAAACTCTAGTATCGCCCTCCAACAATCGGATGACAACCTTCAACTTCATCTCATCAGGCATTCCCATGTCATGAAATGTCTCTGCAGTTCGCCTCATCCAGGATTTGGCCTTTGTAACTCCACCGCGCCCATCAAAAGTACTACACCCGAGGTTCTTTTCTTCTTTGATATAACCCAAAATTTCAAGCATCAGTTGATGCCCTGGTGTATGACTAGGTACCGCTACTAGCTATTGTGGTGGTAGTACTTGTGGTGGCACCTGTGGCGCTCCAACTCCAAGCTGCTGCTATGCAGTGTATTGTGCCCACCATGTCATCACTTGCTGCAGAGCTTCTCTTGGCACCAGTGGTAAATTTGGCTACTCTACTACTGGTGGTGTTACGGTGTGAGGCTGCCTATGAGCCGAAGAACCAGTTACTTTTGGTTCTATGACTGCTTCTGTGCTATGTTCCTCCAGCTCGGGTGGTAAAGGTCCCACATTGTGACGCCTTCCCCTTCCTTGTCCAACCATGCTATCACTATAAAATCAAAGAAAAGACACTATTTAATAAAATAAACCAGCTAAGCCTGGCTTATCCGCTATCCTAAATATCCCAATGAATGTTGATAAGTACTCTGATCAAATCATCCGACCGTTAAGGGTGTCAACTTAACGATCCGAGACTCAACTTCTCAACCAAAGACTCTCGACACCCAGACTCGATTCCTAAGGCTCATGAACTTTTTGAAAACAGAAATAACACTTCTGAAAAATGCAAAACCATGGCTCTGGTACCAATTTAATTGTCACAACCCGGTAACACATCGAGCCCATAACCACTGTCGCATACTCAGGCTAAGAATACTCGCAGTATCCTTAATTCGACTATGCAAGGCTTACTAAATATCTCTTTTTTTCTTTTTCTTTTTTTAAGAAAAATTTAGGTAGCACAACGACTGTATTTTAAAAATCCTAAAAACCTGCAAACGATTTCAAACACATTTCTATATTCACACCCAGCCACAACTTTAGGACTCTCTAGTTCACTCAAGACAATCTCAACTCCAGGTAAATCTCAACTCAAGTATCAAAAGTTCATATATAAAATCGCTTACAAACATAAAGCAAACAAAAGTTAACTCGCAAAATCATAAAGCATATTTACATAAACACAGTTCACGAGCTACTAGACCACCAAAGTACAAACAGGAGACTACCCACGTACGAAAATATGGTTCCCACTAAATTAACCTGCATGGTTGGAAAGCGGAGGGGGTGAGTACATTAGGTACTCCATGAGCGAGAGAAACATATATCACAAATAGAATTGATTCATTCTAAGACAGCGCAGATAACCTACGGAGTGAATATAGATATATAGCACACATAAAACACAAAAGCCCAGCCTATGACTCACTCATCCGGTGAACATAGGTCCCAGTTCCAGTACACCAAAGTATGAAAACATCATATGTATCAATCAAACCTCGATAGAGAAACCAATATTAGGATAATCCAAAACAATCATAGGTGACACCATTAGTCGGCCAAACTAACGTGCACACCCACCGATACTCAGTGTTGGCTCGACTTTCATCCGTGGTGAGGCCGGACTACAGTCGACAAGAGCGTCATGACCCTAGGTGATGACCTCG
>JANIJF010000008.1:63245319-63258523 GCA_024520955.1 Erythroxylum bequaertii
ATATTTGTTGCATTATTGCTTTTGAACGATTTGAGAAATTGTTATGTGTTTGATATGTGAATTTGGTTGATGAAATGAGTGTTTTGTGATTTTTTTATGCGGAATGACTATGTTTATTAAAAAATTCTATGACAATGAGTTTTATAAAGGGTTTTTGCTTGTTTTTCTGCTATAAATATGTTATCCACGAGTTGCAAAGCTCACCCCCTTTCATCCCCATCTCCAGGTAATCATGAAGGAGATCGAATGAAAGAAAGACAAGATGTTCGTTTGTCATGTTTGTGATTTGTAAAAATAAGAGCTTAGGCATATGTTGATTTTTGTTGGGATTTTCGTATCTTTTGTACTTTGGATTTTGATATTGGGAGTTGTATATGGTTTGGAATGCCATGAAGGTTTGTAACAATTATTTTTTTATGATGGAAATGAGTTCTGAAATTGTATATGGGCTTGAATTATGGATTTATATAATTTGAATATGAATGTGACTGTATATGATTATGATTTGATTGCGTTTGGATGCCGAACAGGAGGTCCGATGAATTTGAGGATTGAGAATTATTGAAGTGCTTTTATTTAGGGTTTGAATTGGTGATTTATTGACATGTGTGCGTCTTGATGGCAAAAGAAAAATAAGTTTTTGTTTAACTTGATGGTTATGGTTCGCTTATGAGGGATAAAATGAATTGAGACACCGTTTGTATTGGTTTAGACCGTGAAGTGATAATAGTATGAAGGTATGATTCGCGACATGGTTTCCAACGCGATGTTTTTCTAAGGTACCCATTTCGGATGTCGAAAATTTTGTGAATCCGGTTCCTTCGATTCCTCGTCCGTTCTTTTGTTATTCGTTTTGATTTTGACCCTTCGTTTTCGCTTTGGGCTTTTGTTTTTAGTTTTTCCGTTTGATTCCGCTTTATGATTCCCTAGCCTTTCGATTTTCTATGGCTCATTAAGAATTCAATTCTCTTTTGGTTTCCGCATGCTTATTGACTTTGTTTTGTGTTTCGCATTTGTTTTGGCCCACTTTCGAGTTTAGGATCCGTTCTTTTGTTTTGCTTTTCGTTTTCGTTTTTTGTTTTTCCAGTTGGGGTCCGGTTTTCAAACAAAACTTTCTCTTTTGTTGGGACCCGATTTTGGAAACATTAATGATCAACAGCTTACATTAATGATACCAATTCATTAAATTCTTCATACCAATTAACATTAATGATCAGCAGCTTACAAAAACATTCATATAATAGTGTTCAATAATAACGTACAACATAAACAACAAAGAGTACATCAACTTACATAAATAATAATATAAAACCTCCTAACACTCAAACATAATAGTGTTCAAAAATTTCAATTCTCATTTTGCCTAGATGTTCGCCATTCATTGAACATTTCGCGTGCCAATTCATTTCTCCAATTTTTCCAAGCATTAGTTGGGTCAATAGTAGTTATACACTCCTCCTCAACAACTGGATTGGTGTAAAAATAATCCCCTAAATCACTCTCCATGGGATAAAAACTCATCTCCTGCCTAATAAAATTATGAAGCAAACAACAAGCTATAATAATTTGATTGTGTGTCTTTATTGGATAAAATGATGGACTCCTAAGAATAGCCCACCTAATTTTTGGTAACTCAAAACACCTCTCAATGGAATTGCGTGCAGTCGCATGTTTCATATTAAAAAATTCCTCTGAAGTTCTTGGTTGGTAATCTTGACGCCATTCATTCAAATGGTACCTTTAACCCCTAAAAGTTGCAAGGAAGCCCTTACAATTTGTATAACCTGCATCAACTAGGTAATAACAACCTATATAAAAAACATTATATAAGTTATATAAAAAAACACTACATAAGTTATTCAATGTACAATATCTCATATACAAAATTTCAAACAACCTTCCTATATCATATAGGAAAGCTTACCATGAGGCACTTTTAGTCCATGTATTCTAGTAATTGCATCACGAAGAACTCGACCATCAACTACTGACCCTTCCCAACCAGGAAGAACATAAACAAATTGCATGTCAGGTGTGCACACACCTAACATATTTGTTGCAATGTCGCTCTTACAAGTTCAAAATCTAGGCTTATCTTTAATTGACACATTAACCCTCATATGTGTCTCATCTAAAGCACCTAAGCAATTCTACAATTTAAATGAAATAAAAACTAATGAGGAACCTTAATCACATTCATATTAATAGGATATAAAAGTAATAGGGTGATTATCTACCTTAAACCACATTCATCGATGGTCCGAAGAGTTTGTTAGTATGGGCTCAGGTTTCCTAAACAAATGATCTTGCAAATGCATCACTGCATTTAAAACAATATGAAAACACTGGCTAATTATCTCACTTGACCTTCTAAAATTTTTCCTAATAACTTGATTTTTAACGTGATGAGAAATAATATGTAAGAAAATTGCTACTTGTTCATCAGTAAGTATGTTTTTTGTTGATTTTAATCCTCCTATACTTTCTAGCATTTCACATAGTTTTAAAAACCTTGCCTATTTGTCCTAATCATTGAAATACATGACTCATTATTGTTATGCACAATTCGCCTTACATAATCTCGATTTTCATAAAATTTAGAATATAACTTCTAACCCTTGGCCTATAACTATATAAAGAAGCCTATGATACCAACAAGCTGAATAGCGAACTAACAACATTACACAATTGCAACCATACAGTCAAGATGGCCATGATACTTTTTGTTTTTTCAACATTTATACGTAAACTCAAACTGAGACGAGCCATGACTGCAAAAAATAAAATTTCCAATGTATTTATATAAATTGGTTCAAACAATGAACAATGTAAGAGAACAACTATGAAATAATTCAAAATAGTTGAACGCATAAAGTAGAGTAAGAGAGAAAAAATAAGATAATATTTCCAGAGTTAAAAAGAGGGGATTATAAAACCTAAAAATCAAAACTCAAACAATCAGTTTAAATGAAACCCTAACTCAAATAACCCAACACCAACTTAAGGAAGATAGAAAGAAAGACAAAAGCATAATAAGCATAATGACCCTATTGGCTAAGGATAAGAAAGTACATTCATATCTTGATTTTGGTTACACATTTTTGTGTTTTGTTCCAAATTTGAGATAGATTGAGTACAAATGGTGTGAATATTGCATGAATATTAATTGGATTATTTTTGTGAATTTTGCATATAGGTTAAAGGGAAAGTCACGTAAAGTTGTATGAAAAGATAAATAAAAAATTATAAAGAAAAAAAGAAAAGAAAAGTGGTGACAAGTGTCACCACCTCACGGTGGTGATAAGTCACCACCTTAAAGGTGGTGTGACTAACTCTTAAAAATGTTAGTCATGCACGGTGGTGACTTGGTACGTCACTACTGTGCGTGACTAGCATTTAAGTTAAATGCTAGTAACAAAGTCACCCCATGCGTGGCTAGTGACTTAATTAGTCACCATGTGCAAATTTGTGGACACTAAAATGAAACAAAGGATTTGAAGTATGCTTAAAGTAAATGAAGTTCTGTAACTTAATTTTTTTCTTTTTACAATTTAACATAAACATGATTGTCATACTAAATCATTTTAAGAAATTTTTATGACTTGTTTCAATTGCTAATAACACCATTTATTCAATATTGAATTTGAAGTTCACTGTATTAATGTGTTTTACTAGTCTTTAATAAGAGATAATCTGCTATTCTAAAGAAGTTAAGTTATGCAATAGTGCTTTACTGGACAACAATTATTTATGCGTTTATCTAATATCCTTTTACATATATACTGCTATATAAAATGCTATATATATCCCTTTACTTATTCTTGAGATTATGTACTGCTATATATGCCTTACATTTATTCTCTATTTTCATATCTAAAAACCAACGATAATTTATCGATGCTCCAACAAGTTTGTCGAGGATGAAATTCTATTAAGACTAGTAATAATCTTCTCTCTGAAGATGATTAACAAATTTTCCTATCTTCCATAACATAAAGAAGACATATAGATGTCCTGACGCAGGGAACCAATCTCTCCAACTACATTCATACCATATATAGCCATTGAAAGAAATAAAAATTTTGTCAATGGCTAAATTCATTCACAACCAATTTTAACTACCAATGGTTTCCTCTTCTAGTTTTTGCTCTAATGGAAATCTATTTGGGAACAAACTCTTCTAGTTCATCTAATAACTCAGATAACGCAGATACCTACAATCCATGTTAATACCACATAGATAACGCATCTTCAACATAATTCACACCACCCAGATACTTTAGACACCCTTCAGTCATATCAATTAGCAATTAACATGCCCTAAGCAGTTTAGATGATTTTTCACTCCAACTTCAAACAAATTGATGCAAACACATTTAAACAAGTTGACCCAACTACTTGACTACCACAAAGGGGAACAAGCAGGCTATTACAACCCTTCATCAAACAGAAAGACTCGCTTAGATACAAGGAAGAGACGGGAAGCACATAAATTCGTCTCTTCCAATCTTGGTCAAGTTGATTGGAAGAGTCGAGAAGGCCAAATAAGCATCACAAAAGTTATCTGGAAGATGAGGTAAGCCAAACAACCACATTGATAGCAAAAAAAAAGGGACCAAGTTAGGTTCACAAGAAACATACCTAATTCATGCAACTGGTAGAGAAAGGTTAGAGAAAAGACCAGATTGTGTGAAGACAGAGAGAGACAAGAGCTTGAAGACGAAAGCGAGGAGGACAAGAGCGAGCAGGACGAGAGCATGAAGACGAGAGCGAGAGAGGTAAAGATATTTCGGTCCTTAACATGGTAATGTTTATTCCGACATACCCAGAATAGGTCAAGATAAGGGTATGTCTTCTTTAGCTATTCTCCAAAGTCGGGGAATAATTAAACCCGAGAATAGCTATTCTAACTCTCTTTTTCTAACCAAAAACAAGAATAGGTAATTTTCAGGAATACACTAGGAATAGAATACTTATTCTATTAAACCAAATATGTTATTGATAAAAAAAATTTAATACTAATATCTTAAAATTTTGTTAATATATAAAAATCCTTAATTTTATGTTTATTAGCTTTAAAACAAAATTTATTATATAAATAAATATTAATATTAGCCATAAAAATTCATTTAATTGTTTTATAAAAAAACTTTATATCACCACCTTTAAGCCTCCACTTAAGGTTGATTGGGTCTTAACTTGATCTGAAATTTTGTGCCGGTAGGTTTAAGATCAAGACTTTAGGATCAAATTTGAATTCAATTGGATTTAAACGACTTAAATCTCGATTGAATTTAGACTTAATTTGATTAAATATATATTAATTTTAAAATTTAATTAAAATAATATTAATTTATTTTAAATTTCGAGTGGCACATCAAATCGAACCCAACAAAGTCAAAACTAATACTCAAATCTAACTCAAAATCCTTCTAACTCGAGTTAGACCTTTGGCCGATCTACCAATTCTTACCATACATATTTTTTCTCTAGACTAATCCATTATTGTCTTTCATACCTTTGAATATGTTATCCATTCCCTGAGTTCAAGCGGTCTACGAAAGGGAAGCCAATTGCAATTTAGACAAAGTTGTGTCTAATTACCGGAAAACAAATCACTAATGGGGTCCACTAGCTCCATCTAATTTAATTAGGGTTATCCTTAATTGCTTTTATCATCATCTTTCTTTTCAATCTAGATAATCAAACGGCTCATATAATGAGGTCAACTTTCTCCAAAATACCGGAATTACCCTCAGAGAACGTGGAGAACCGGGGGTGAAATGGAGAATACAGTTTCGAGTCGGTATCCATGGATAAAATGATGAAATAAAAGGACACGTGGACGGTAGATATGCAATCACTCTCTCTATACATTGTCTACAAATATAGCCAACCCTCCTTTCCCTTGGATGTTCATGTTCAATTGCTTATACTCACTGGTTGTTAAACTCTCGAAGCTTTGAAAATGTCCTGTTGTGGAGGAAACTGTGGCTGTGGAGCTGGCTGCAAGTGCGGCAACGGCTGCGGAGGGTAAGATCACCGGAAAATTCTATCTATCCATTTCATGATGTTACGTTCTCTATTATGTGATCTTCGTTTTCATTTTCAGTTTGAAGCTTATGATGTCCGTAAAGTTAACATCTTTCTGTGGGTCAATGCAATTTTGTTAAGTTCTGATAGGAGAGGAGATTTTCATGTCTTTGAAATCATCTTCATTGATCAAACAAAAACAGCTCATATGACCTTTTCCGCTTTTGATCTGCATGCGCTGTCTCATAAACCCCTTAATTGTTTGATTATTGTTGTTTTTGATCTTTCTTGTTGATCTGCATGCGCTGACTGTCTGATAAAACCCTTTTTGTTAGATTGTTTTTGATCTATATGTTGATGACCACTAGGACTAGACTGATGGTGATTTCGTTTTCTGATCGAGTGATTTCTTTTACTACAGATCATGCAAGATGTATCCTGATTTGAGCTACACCGAGAAAACCACCACTGAGACTCTGGTTCTCGGCGTTGCACCGTCTAAATCCCAGTCCGACGGAGCTGAGATGGGCGTTCCTGCCGAGAACGACGGTCGCAAGTGCGGAAGCGACTGCAAATGTAATCCATGCACTTGTAAATGAGGTGTCGGTGATTTTATAGATCAGAAATGACCCTGATCCCGACAGAAGACTGCGTTTTTTAGTATATGTGTTTGTGTCTGGTCCGTTAATACGCTAGCCTAGGATTCACCGTTGTTTATCTAAGTCACGGCTTCTTGTTTGTTGTATAAAGGCTAGTAGTATCCGACTACACATGCGTGATGGGTGTGTACTTGCAACTTTTTCACTGAATGAATCATATGTACATGGAAAATCAGAGTATATATCTTTTATTCAGTTTTATTCTATCTTATTCTGTCTTATAGAATCTCACCTATTTATTTTATGGGCTCCACGCGAGTTTTATGTGAGACTCACATAAATAAATAACTGAAATTTATTGGACGTAATAAAACACCATAATATTAGACAAAAAATCTAAACTCAAAAAATGAGCTTTAATAACACGAAATAAAGTAAGACAAATCATATGTACCTTAAAAACCAGCTTTAATGACATGAAATAAAGTGACGCACTGTACATTAATTTACACTCACTATTTTGTTTTATAACATGTATAATAATACACAATAACAATAGTTTATGACGCACTGTACATTAATTTAGATTATTTTTTATTTATATAAATGTATAATAACAATAATAATAACATTTTAATAGAATTTTTTTGAATTCATGAGATTTGAAAATGTCAAAAAAAATAAAAGGATTGTTTACAATATACTAGTATCAAATTGGTGTATACTAGTATCAAGTTGGTAGGTGTTAGTTAGGGATGACAATGGCCGAATCTAACGTCGTTTTGTTTATAAAAGTTTCGGGTTGGACATACAACTTTTTTAGAAATTCTGGGTTAAAGTTTGGGTTGGCTCGTTTAATTGTCATCTCTAATTAATTAGTCGATTAGAAGAGCCGCATTGTTGACATTTAACCATCCAAAAAACCTAAACTCTCAATTAATTTACTTTTACTTTTATTCATATTTTACCTTTGTCTATAATGTTAAAATTTGTAATTATTATTTATTAGTTATATACAATAATTTGAAAACTATACAATTCAAACAAACTATCTAATGAATTATCAATACATTTAAATTACTTGGTATTAACAATTATATCTTCACTATCGAATAGCTTAGATTAAACTATTTTTAAGTTTTTGAAATTGAGTTCAGATCATCTATTTCCGTTAGCTTATTCTAACCATATTTTCATTTCAATATGACGTTCCTTTGCATTCCTTTGCATTTATTTAGATATTTACATTACGATAGGTGACTTATGCATCAAATTGGTGGATGTTCTTTGCAAAAACGAAATCATGTTGGTGACAGTTAACCACCTAAAAACCAAAAGTCGACAAGTCGTTTACCTTCTCCTTTACTTTACCCCATGCAAAGTCGACAAGTCGTTTACTTTCTCCTTTACCCCATGCAAATGCAACGGGGTAAATGCATTTTCCATTATTCTTAAAGAAAACTATTAAAATTTGTTTTTTACATTCAAATAAACTTTTATAGAAAAAATATAAGAATTAATCTTAATATTTGCATAAATTTTAAAAATTACTTACACCAACAACAACAATCTAATTCGCAAGGCTCCTCACTTTGCAAGAGTTAGGGGAAGGGCGTCAATTGTACACAACCCTTTACATTTTACAAAGAGGTTGTTTCCTTTACTCGAAAATGTGAGAAGTAACTTTACTAGTTGCTTCAAGGCTCATCTTCTTTAAAAAAATCACGTAATATTTTACTATTTATAAATAAGTTATTTTTAATATTAATTTTCATTTACAAATAACTCTTACAGCCTGTTTGGTTTAAGAGCTGGAATAGATAAGGAATAGAACAATTATTTTTAGGAATAGAAAAGATGAGGAATATAATATAATAGATATATTAGTGTTTGGTTTGAAAATATAAATTTGAAATGACAAAGGAATAACTAACAAAAAGACCAAAATATTCTTATCCTTATCCTTATCCTTGTGATGATGATGATGATGATGATTATTATTGTTGTTGTTGTTGTTGTTGTTGTTATTATTATTATTATTGTTGTTGTTGTTGTTGTTGTTGTTGTTATTAATTATATTATTATTAAATTCCTTATTATTATTATTAATTTATTAATTATTTGTATTATTAAATTTCTTGTTATTGTTATTAAATTCCTTATTGTTATTAAATTTATTATTCTTATTATTATCCCTTATTATTATTATTAATTTTCTAATTACTATTATTCTTATTATTATTAATGCTATTTATTATTGTTTTTGTTTTTGTTTTTTTGTTATTATTAAATTCTTTATTATTATTAATTTTTTTCTTCTGCTTCCTAATTTTAATATTATTAATATTATTGTTATTATTAAATTCCTTATTATTATTAATTTTCTTCTTATCATATGACTTTCCAACATTTTGCAGTGGTTAATTTTTCCTGGTCGGACTCATGTTAGCATTCATTATATAGTCGCAATTTCAATATAAAATAACAATGTAACGATATTGAAAAAAATATAACATAGGGCCTTAAATTGCTAAAAAGTTATTTAGTTGAACAAAAATTAAGTTTTAGCCATAACTAGACAAAATATTTCAACTTCAACATAACCTTTAATGTGTGACAAGAAACCTCTTCACCCACTATGCAAACCATGCTCATATTGATCTTCACCACCTTCATTGGACCCATTTACACCTTTTTTCCTTTCCATTTTTTCAAAAATATCTGCAGCAGTTTAAGCATCATTTCCAATTGCACGATCTTCTCCATAGGTCCCAGTCAATTCATTATAGAAAGGAAAGCTCTTCCTTCAAAATTGAGCAGCATCTGATGAAAAAAATCAATAATTTATATAAATGACAAGATAGTTAAAGAAAATACTTAAAACAAGTTAAAAGTTCAATACTTACATTTAAGTAAGTCACCACCGTACATGACTAACATTTAAGTTAAATGTTAGTACCGTTCATGGCTAGTCATAGGGGTGACTTAATGGCCAGTGACTTAACTAGTCATCCCGTGCAAATTCGTGGACACTAAAATGAAACAAAGAATTTGAAGTAGACTTGAAGTAAATAAAGTTCTGTAACTTACATGTTTTCTTTTTACAGTTTAACAAAAACATTATTGTCATACTAAAGCATTTAAAAAAAATTCATGACTTGTTTCAATTGTTGATAACACCATTTATTCAATATTCAATTCGAAGTTCACTATAATTAAGTTAAGTTATAATCTGCTATTCTAAAGAAGTTAACTTATGCAGTAGTAGTTTACATCACAGTAGTTACTTATGTGTTCATCTAATATCCCTTTACATATATACTGCTAAATATATCCCTTTACTTATGCTTGAAACTATGTAATGCTATATATGCCTTACATTTCTTTTCAACTTTAAGCCTTATTCTCTGTTTTCATATCTAAAAACCAACAACAATGTATAAATGCTCCAACAAGTTTGTCGATGATGAAATTCTATTAAGACCAGTAATAATCTTGTCTCTGAAGATGATTAACAATTTTTCCTATCTTCCACAACATGAAGATAACGCAGAGATCCAGCCTCTCCAACTACATTCATACCATATATAGCCTATCAAAATAAATAAAAATTTTGTCAATGGCTAAATTCATTCATTATTAATTTTAACTACTAGTGGTCTCCTATTCTAATTTTTGCTCTAATGCAAATCTATTTGGGAACAAACTCTTCTAGTCAGTGCCATAATCCTGATAACACAGATATTTTACAATCCATGTTAATGCCACATAGATAACGCATCTTCAACATAATTCATACCACCCAGATAACTTAGACACCCTTCAATCATATCAATTAGAAATTAACATGTCCTAAGCAGTTCAGATGATTTTTCACTCCAACTTCAAACAAGTTGATGCAAACATATTTAAATGACTTATGGACAATGAGTAGTTAAGGGACAATGATTGATGGAAGATGGAGATTATAGATAAACACTATTCACAACTTTGAACATCAAACAACCGATTTGCTTTTGCAAACATAACAGTCTAGATCCATGATCATGATTCAATTTTCCCCTAATCACTATGCAAAAAGACCAAATTGCCCCTTAATGAATTTAATTCACCTACTAACCGAATTACAATCAGAAAATATTCCGCAATGGGTTTATCATCAAATTGACCATGACATACTCTTATTAGGGTGAATAAGTATTGACTAGATGCTTTTAAAAAATTCGAATGGGGTTAAAAACATCAATATCCATTATTTTCTGGAAAGAGGCATTTTAGGTCCTAAACTTCCTAAATTCCTGAAATCCATCTAATCGGAATTGTTTTCAATTCGTTTCATTACCATTAGACTCTAATACTTATTATGAATATTTTCAATTCTTTTCAGGACGAATCCCCAAAAATCACAATTCACACGAAAAATGCTATTCACTGAACATAAACATTTACCTTCATTGAAAGGAAAGGTTTAGGGTTTTACAATGAATTTCTTAAATACATCAAGAAATAGCAAATTATTGATCTAGTTTACTACTTTTCAAATGTTAAGGACATGTAACTTTGAGAGGTGGTTATTGAAAAGCCTGTGCTCGATCTGCCTTCTTATCTTTAACATTTTCTTTGCTAAACATTTTTGTTAGAGAATACTTCTTTTCTTTAGTCTTGTTAGACTTTTCAACCTTCACAAATGTCTTTATTTCTTTACCACTTACCAAAGTAATTTCTTTGCCATACTTATTTCCATCTCCTTTTGGATTCACCTCAAAAGCACTAGGAAATTTTCTTAATGATTTTTGGAAATTATATTAGCCATTTGAATAATTTATACTTTAATCATACAAATTTTTTCCAATTGATTCTAAGAATTAGTCTTAGTCTAAAAGTGTGAAAAGTTGACAATTTACCAATTGCATTTTTAGGTTCACCTTTTGCTTTTCTAATAGGTTATTATGTTCAGACTATAACACATTTTAATTGTTTCTTCAAGATAAGTTTAGGCGACTATGACATATACTAAGCTTGCTCCATTTTTATCTATAGATTTGGCATTTATAACTTTAATGTTATTACAAAATTCACAAACTAGAGAAGATGTTTAGATAGCATTAGTTATTAGATAACTATTTTGCAGTCATTTGGCAAGATAAGCAATATAAGTTATGATATTAGTGATTGCATCTATCTCATATATCCTTATTACCTTTTTTGGCATATTTCTTTCACTAAACTATTAATTGTTAGTTTACATATCTTTTAGCAATTCATATGCTTCTTCTTCAGTTTTCCATATTAGAACTCCTTATGCAAATGCATCAAAGTTCTTCTAATGCCACTCAATCAATTGTAAAATTATAAACTATCTTCCACTTAGGAAAACTATGATGAGGAACCCATCTTAACAACTGCTTTTATGTCTCTTATGCTTTATGTAAAATCTCACCTTTATATTGAGCAAAGTTATTAATCTTAATGCACACTAAATCTAGAGGTAAAGAATCTAACTTGTTATTTTATTTATCACTAAAAAATAAAGGAAAAAGGTAAAGGCAAAGGGCTTCGTCATTAACTCACTATATATGAAAGTGTCATAATCTTAAGAAATTTGTGTTGATATTTATTAAATAATCCAAGTGAATTCAATTGCTTGAATCATCTACAACATTATTAGTTTCAATTCAAAATTATTCTCCTGAATGGCAAGATTCTTGATCATTGATTAAATATTGTCCAATGAAAATTTATAATCTCGCAAAGCCTTTGGTTAATTGACAGCTTTTGGATTGTTCAAAGTTTGGTTACACAGTGGTATGTCATTCTTATTTCTTGATATTAGGACCAACTATACGTTCTTATGATAATGATAGCTTCTCTCTTGTCTTTCCATTTCTTTGATACCCGCTTTATATATGAGATAAGAGGAACTATATTATTGCTTTTAAACTATTATAAGAACCTAAACTAAGTTCATGTAAATAACTAAACTAAAATAAGAAAAAGAGAATAAATAAAATATAATATGAATATAAATATAGTTATTTGGCACCATATTAATAAATAATACAATCCTTCACAATAGTTTCAAAAACCTATTATGAATTTTTTAATGTAAGTATATGTTATCAAGTATAAGTAATACATTCATAAAAAAAGAGTATTGTCCTATAAGGATTGTGTTTATTAATTACTAAAATTAATCTAACTCTTTATTTAAGTAACAAAAAGTTGTAATTGAATAATAAAAGATGTAATTGAAAATAAAAAAACAAAGAATATAGAGTGATTCATAATCAATGTTAAATAGTTCCAAGACTTTCAATTTCACTAAGATTAATCTCACTTGAGTCACCTAATTTTAGTTAATTAAGACCTATTTTCTATATTTCTAGTGAATTTCTTTAATTTTATTACTAATATTTTTTAAACATTAATAACATATTCCAACAAGAAAGTTAGCGACATCTATATGGAAACTATATGTGACACCCACATACCCCCTAGGAGGATATTGCGAGTGCCACACACACAGAACATACAAAATACAAAACATTTCGTGAAAGCATAGCATTCAAAAA
>JANIJF010000008.1:63549839-63560065 GCA_024520955.1 Erythroxylum bequaertii
AAAGAAGGACTTCAACAATTGTGGCTCAACAGCTACGGCAGATAGCTGCAAGCACGCGGTAGAGTGCTTATATAAGGCACTCTTCGCTTTTAAAAACAAATACAGAAAAATAGAGAGGAAACCAGAGCGTTGTTTTTGCTTTAAAGTTAGCCTTTGTTTGGGTCCTTACTTGCACAAGAGAAAGGAAAGGAAATATTGAAGAGAAAAGAATAGAAGAGAAATATGATTTCCTTTCTCTTGTTTGTTTTCCTAATTTATCAAAGAAGGGAATTGAATGGAAGAAAATCTTGTAAGACCTTTATACCCTTGATTATAGAACTTGTTTATCTTTACTTGTTAGATTTAATAAGGATAAAATGATAATTTACTTATATTAGGCTTATCTTATTTTGAATTTCCCCTTCTTTCCCACCAATTTGGTGGGAAATATATTTGGTCCAAATTTCTCTCCTATTCCTCTCTATTTTCTCCCTTTCTCTTTGTTTATTTTTATCCAAACAATGGAAACCAAGAGAAATGCAATTCCTTTCCTTTCTTTTCTCTTGCTTTCCTTCCATCCAAACAAAGGCTTAGGGAAATTTATTCCTAAAGGGTTGGTGAGTGACAAAATAGTGAGGTTAGCATTTTTAGGTTGAGAAACACCTTGTGAGCCACTATTTTAGTTTTATCTCTGTATACCTACTATTTGTAATAGTGGAAGAAATATTCTGAGTTTTGTCCGTGAACGTAGCCCAAAGTTAAGGGTGAATCACGTTAAATATTCTGTGTCCATTTTGCTTCTTTTATTTTTCCTTTTCACAAAATACACCCGTTGCGCCTAACAAATCCTCCGGGCTGATGAAAGTTTTAGTTCTTGTACTTAATGTGTTATAAAGGGAAAAACAATTAAAAGGCTTTGATCTTCACTATTACGCCCATATAATGTGAAAACAGAAAATAAGTATTTTAAAAAGTAAACTATACAAGAAATACTTGAAATATCTTTTAAGGAAATATTTCTTGCTTTGAATCATTAAATAAGTATTTAGTATTATTTTATGTATTTATCAAAAGAGAAAATAATTTTCAAGTCATAAAAATAATGTTAAATTATTTTTTTCATGTATCGTTAAACAATAGGGTTAACTACAAAAAATCTCAAACTTTGCTCAATTTTACAATTATAAGACGAGCTTCAAAACGTGACAATTAAATACTTAAAATTTCAATCTTTTTCAATTCTAGCCCGAAATTAATGTCTCTGTTATCTTTACTAACGTAGCTTGCAACATGTTCCAGAAACCCTAACTATTATTAATACACATCAACCTAGATTAACACAAGTAATGAAGATTCATGAAATGACGTCGTTTCAAAAAAATGACGTAGTTTAATCCCTAAATTAGTTTACACAGTCTCGACGCCCTTACCTTATTTTTTTCAATTTGTCGATGGGAGAGTTCCTATTTTTTCAATTTGTCAAAGAGAAAAGTCTTGTGCACGGGATATTTTCTCAATTATCAGAAATTAAAACTTAGTGTATATGGTAAGCATGTGTTTTTAGTGTATGAAAAGAGAGAGAGAACTTGAATTAAATAATCTATTTGGTTGGTCCAACAAAGTATCTACAGGCAGCAAAGGAGGTTACTTAATTAAACATAGTGCCTTAACTGTAACTACTGAAATATAATCTCAATGACAGAGAGACACCCGTAACCCATAATGGTAGATTGATTTGGGTTCGTTATAAAAACTTAGGTGGAAGTCTTTACCATTATAGGAGTGGAACATGTCCCATTTCTTACAAAAGAGTGTTTTGGAAACAAGTGGCATTCATATGGCGGAAGAAAGGGATGTGTTGTTTTTAACGAAAGAAAAGCATAGTTCAACCTCTGAATACAATTATATGTACCAAATTAATCAGACATAGACAGTTTTCTTTTCTTAAAACGACAGTAGTTGGGACTGAAACTAGCAAACATGTGTAAGTGTAACAACAGAACAGTGCAAGAGCATGGCTGAGAAAAAGAAAGTGCAGTTTGAGGGAGAGAGCAAGCAATGGAAAGGAGGTACGTGGCAGTGACACGTTCCTCGTTTGGAACACGAGGAAAACAAACACCATTAAGTGTTGCCCTATGACTACATCAGTCAGTTATCACTTGGTCAATGGCCCTCAATTTTAGGGCCTCTTTTGTTTTTAATTTGAGTTTTAAAAAACTAATTTGCATTACAATTTACAACAGTTGTTTTTGTTTCTTCTTTTGGTTACTTTCTCTCTTGGAAGGGAAAGAAATGGAAAAATATCTCGTTTTTGGTTTTTTTTTACTGCCGTCTCTCAGCTGTAACATGTATTTAATCTCTCGCTTTGTTAAAGAACAAAACCCTAAGGGTTCTTGTAAGAAGTAATCGCCGCCAGATTGATCTTAGCCGTCAAATTCTCTCCCCCATCTTCTTTTCCTCGTTTTAAGACAGCTCACTGTTTTTTTCTTTCCTC
Organism: Erythroxylum bequaertii; assembly: GCA_024520955.1. NCBI lineage: Eukaryota > Viridiplantae > Streptophyta > Magnoliopsida > Malpighiales > Erythroxylaceae > Erythroxylum > Erythroxylum bequaertii. Next base: position 63,552,313 of record JANIJF010000008.1, read on the forward strand.
CTCACCACTTGTGCTGCTGCTGCTGTTACTATTACATGGAACCTGTCTAATTCCTGTTTCAAGGAATCCATTTCTGGAGGAAACCAGGAAAAAAACCCATGTTTTGATTTTTATTTTTACGCTTCATAATCGTTGCTTTTCGCAGTTTTAGTTTTTTTTTTTTAATCTTGATTTCTTTTTTACTATATTTGGTCTTAAAGTTTTGATCTTTTGTAGTTTAAAGTGCCTGTAAAAATGGGGTTTAGTCTTTTAGACTGTTTCTACGTAGAAAGTTTTGGTTTTTAACACTTTTTAGTTACGGGGTCTCACTATTGATACTGGGTTATTAAATCAGTAGTTGAGCTTTAGTGGTTAATGATAAAGTTGGGTTTTTGAATATGCTTTCTGAATTGGGGAGGAGACCGATGATAGGAACAAGCGATGCATCATCTCTTGGAGACGATTTAGAAAATGAAATAGGGTTGTTGCTGCGAGAGCAGCGTAGGCAAGACGCGGATGATCGTGAGAGAGAGCTTAATTTGTATAGGAGCGGGTCGGCGCCACCAACTGTCGAAGGTTCATTGAGTGCAGTGGGCGGGTTGTTAGGTGGTGGAGGCGGTGGTGGCGGCGGTGTTGGTGCTACCCTTTCGGACTTTGCTAGTGGTAGAAATGGAAACGGGTTTTTATCCGAGGAGGAGCTGAGGTCTCATCCAGCTTATTCCTCATATTACTACTCAAATGTGAATTTAAACCCTAGGCTTCCACCTCCTTTAATATCAAGGGAAGATTGGAAATTTGCGCAAAGATTGAAAGGAGGCAGTTCAGTTTTAGGCGGTATTGGGGATCGAAGGAAGGTGAGTAGGGCTGATAATGGAAGTGGGAGGTCCTTGTACATGCCACCTGGGTTTGACTCCAAGAAACAAGAAACTGAGATCGAGTCAGAAAAGTTGCAGAGCTCAACAGAGTGGGGTGGTGATGGACTTATAGGTTTACCTGGACTAGGACTTGGCAACAAACAGAAAAGTCTTGCAGAAATCTTTCAGGTGATTAATTCTGTAATTATTGCTTCAATCTTAGTTGTAACTGTTAATGGAATGAATTCCTGCAGTTACCAGATAGGATTGTTACTTCACAATATAATGGCTATCACTCTTTTGCTGAGCCGTATAGTTTGTATGCAACTGGCTTGGTATTTCCGTCGTTAAGTATGAGTTTGTGTGTAACTATGAGTATCTAATTTCTTTTACTTTCCAGTCTATAATCTTGGCTCCAGTGATTAATTCTTCCGTTGCGCTTGTTCAGTACTCTTCATGGATGCTGCGATCTCTTTTGTTGTCATCTTGTAATAGCAGTTGCTTAAATTTCACACCTTTTTCCAATTAATTTGCCTAATTCTAGACTAATGTTTAGGCTTTTGTTTGAAACTCCTTTGGAGATCGACTTTTATCAATGTCTGTTATGTTTCCTCATGAAACACTAATTATGAATTGAATATCAAGCATACTTTGTCTTAGTGATATGTACTTGACTTCTTTATCCTACTGGAAAAGCCTATACCAGTGTCACAAACATTAATTAGTTTCTGTACATGCTTTAGACTGCTATTTGTTTTTCTTTGAAAGCTACTAACTTGTGTCTCAGTCTTGGTTTTCTTGATCGCATGTTCATTGCACTTTATTGTCGTCAGGAACAGTCATAAATTTTATATTCTTTTATCAATGTTTTATTCGTGCAGGATGACTTGGGGCATTCAGCACTGGTGAAAGGGCACCCTTCGCGTCCAGCTAGCCGAAATGCGTTTAGTGAGAATGTTGAGATTGTTGGTTCTGCTGAAGCTTCAGCCGCTGATACTTTACGTACTGGCGCAAATGTTCAGGCCTCATCTGCTGTTCAAAATAGCAGTCAAACTTCTTTTACTTACGCCGCTGTTCTTGGTGCTTCCTTGTCTAGAAGCACTACGCCTGACCCTCAACTTGTTGCTAGGGCTCCTAGTCCCTGCCCTACTCCAATAGGAAAAGGTAGAGTTTCTGCATCTGAGAAAAGGCTTATGAATCCTAACTCGTTTAATGATGTCTCCTCTGGTATCAATGAGCCTCCAGACTTGGTAGCTGCTTTATCTGGTCTTAACTTGACACAAAACGGTGTCATAGGTGAAGAGAACCACTTGTCCTCACAAATTGAGCGCGATGTTGATGACAACCAGAATTATCTGTTTGGTCCTCCAGGTGGTCACAATCATTTGAAGCAAAGTACATACTTGCAAAAATCTGAATCTGGTAACTTTCATGTGCCTTCTGTTTCTCAATCAGTGAAGATTTCATACTCAGATTTGAATCAGAGTAATGGCAATGGGTCAGACATGAAAAGCTCCTCCATGGTAGTCAATAGGCAGCCTGAATTGCAGAATTCTGTTACTCCTTCTGGTAATTCATACTTGAAGGGATCACCTACCTCCACTCTCAATATTGGAGGTGGCTTGCCTACTCAGTACCAGAATCTAGATTCAATTAATTCATCACTTGCAAATTATGGATTGAGTGGGTACTCCATTAACCCAGCTTTGCCTTCCATGATGGCTAGCCAACTTGGAACTGGTAATCTACCACCATTATTTGAAAATGCTGCTGCTGCATCAGCTATGGCTGCCTCTGGAATGGACTTGAGAGTTCTGGGAGGAGGTTTGGGGTCTGGAGCAAATTTAACACTTGGATCTGAATCTCATAATTTTGGAAGAGTTGGGAGCCCATTGTCTGGGAGTGCCCTTCAAGGATCTTTTGTTGATCCAATGCATCTCCAGTATTTAAGGACATCTGAATATGCTGCCCAGCTTGCAGCTCTCAATGATCCCACGATGGATAGGAATTACTTAGGTAACTCGTATGCTAATCTGCTTGAACTTCAGAAAGCTTATGTTGGAAGTCTTTTATCACCTCAGAAATCACAGTACGGAGTTCCATTGGGTGGTAAATCTGGGGGTTCTAATCACCATGGCTATTATGGAAGTCCTACATTTGGTGTTGGCATGGCGTACCCTGGAAGTCCTTTGGCAAATCCTGTTATGCCCAACTCCCCAGTGAGACCTGGCAGTCCCATGAGACACAATGAACTAAATATGCGGTATCCTTCTGGGGTGAGGAACATGACGGGTGGTATCATGGGACCATGGCATTTGGATAATGTGGGTGAAAGCTTTGCATCTTCTCTTCTGGAAGAATTTAAGAGCAATAAAACAAAATGTCCTGAACTTTCTGAAATTACTGGTCATGTTGTTGAGTTCAGGTACTTACTGCTTAAAAAGTACTTCAAGTTCAACTATTACATACTAGCCTGAATTTATTTAAATAATTTTGTATCTTTATAAGCAGTGCTGATCAGTATGGGAGCCGATTCATTCAACAAAAACTTGAGACGGCAACAATGGATGAGAAGAACATGGTTTATCAGGAAATTATGCCACAAGCTCTTGCTTTGATGACTGATGTATTTGGTAATTATGTAATTCAAAAGGTATCCAATATCTGTGTCGATTATATTTTTTCATAGTTACATTGCTGGAGGTTTTAGATATTCATTACTTACAAATGCAACTTTGTGTTTTTTCATACAGTTTTTTGAACATGGACTTCCTTCACAGCGAAGAGAGCTTGCTGGGAAGCTTTTTGGTCATGTTTTAACTCTCAGCCTTCAAATGTATGGTTGTCGGGTGATCCAAAAGGTATAAATAGGCTTGCCATATGGAAATCTGAGTGATTAACCCAAGAACAGTGCTATACTTAAAAGAAGTAAATGCCTTAACTAAAATACCCTGAAGTATCTGGCTGGTGGATTCTAAGCGCAAAAAGGAGGTTGTCTGCATCCACATTGTGGCACCACAGTATTGCTCTTCTGAGGACTTCTTTGGAATTTGATATTGCCATATACTAGTGCTAGTTCTTCAAGTAATCACTGCAGTGATCGTAATAAAACAATTATGCTGGTAATCCTATCGAAGTTTTCATTATTAACTTGTTTGTTTGAATCATTCAGGCCATTGAGGTTGTTGACTTAGATCAGAAAATTAAAATGGTTGAGGAACTTGATGGTCATGTCATGCGATGTGTACGTGACCAGAATGGGAACCATGTCATTCAAAAGTGCATTGAGTGTGTGCCTGAAGAAAATATTCAATTTATTGTCTCCACCTTCTTTGATCAAGTTGTAACCCTCTCAACCCATCCTTATGGGTGCCGTGTGATTCAGGTTGAGAATCCTTCTATAATTCTTTTCTTCTCCAAGTGAATCACCATTTTTAACGAGGCTTATTTTAAGATTCTGAAGACTTATGTATGTTCTCTTTGCTGCAGAGGATACTGGAACACTGCATGGATCCAAAGACCCAGAGCAAAGTTATGGATGAAATTCTAGGAGCTGTTAGCATGTTGGCACAAGATCAGTATGGAAATTATGTTGTTCAGGTTAGTAAATCTTTCTCTAGAAGGTCTCTGCAGGTATCCATTTATTTAATGTTTTTGTTTTTTGGTAGTGATACACAAGAAATCGTTGTTGTGTGTTTGTTTGAACATGAACTGTTTATTCTTTTGTGCTTATTATGAAGTGGGATTGGAATTGGGTTTCCTGATCTTTGTTTATATGTTGTGATTTTAGTTTTGCTTTGCTACGTGCAAAATTCTGACAAAACTTGGAGATTAATTTCCTGCCTGAATGCCTTGGGATTTAATATGATGTTCCTAAACAGCTCCGAAAGGTGGTCCCTAGCGGTTCTGCATAATCTACAGTTCCTACAAATCATCAATATAATACAAATCATAGTTTAAATGGTGGTTGTTTGAACTGCATTTTTGACTGAGAAGCTCCCTAAAAATATTAAGTGGCACAAAAAAAAAAGCACTTGCGTTTTGCTCATTTATGCAATGCATTCATATGGAACACATCTGTTCCTAATCTGCATATATTCGTGTTTCTTTAGCTTCATTTATTGAAACCAACTGCTTTGGTAAGCATTGAATATTGCTGTTTCTCTTTGCATATAGGTTCTTTATTACTTCAAATGTTAGGACTTGGAAGTGTTCTATTAGTTTAGACTGTTTGTGTGCATCTTTTGAGCTGGTTCTAATGCTTCAATTTGTAATTGTCCCTGATTTTGATCTTTTCAGCATGTACTTGAGCATGGAAATCCTCACGAGCGATCTGCTATCATCAAGGAATTAGCTGGAAGGATTGTTCAGATGAGTCAACAAAAATTTGCTTCCAACGTTGTGGAGAAGTGTTTAACATTTGGTGGCCCTACAGAGCGCCAATTACTGGTCAATGAGATGCTAGGAACTACTGATGAAAATGAGCCTCTGCAGGTTTGTAATTTTTGCAGCTGACAAGAGACACCTGTATCGCTATCAAGGGTCAACGATTGTTAATTGTTTGCAGCAACAATATGATGACATGAGTGATATGTTGTTGTTTTTGTGTGCTCTCTTTCTAGGCAATGATGAAAGATCAATTTGCAAACTATGTTGTACAAAAGGTATTGGAGACTTGTGATGACCAACAGCGTGAGCTGATCCTCACACGAATAAAAGTTCATTTAAATGCATTGAAGAAGTACACCTACGGAAAACACATTGTTGCTCGTGTGGAGAAACTTGTTGCTGCAGGAGGTACTCACTTTTTTTTTTCTTTTACGAGTGAATTTAAATTACATCTAGTACCTGCATGGACTTGGAAGCAAAACATAAACATAGTGGCACATTCATCTTGGTTAGTGACTGATGAATTGCTAATTAATTGGCATCTCTGAACTATTGATGAAGCAGAGTACCAGCATACCCATAATTGATTACCACTCTTTGTTTAGCATTTATTCTCGTTATCTTAGTGGTGATCACTCTTTCCTTGCAAAAAGATGTGAGCTTGGTGGTATTTTCTTTAAGCAACTCTTGCATGTTTGTTGCGTGTCAAACAGCTCACTCTCGAGCACTTAATTTACTTGCAGAAAGAAGAATTGCAGCGCAGTCTTTGCACTCGGCTTAGGTGGCCTAGGAAAGAAAGTTGTCTGTACAGCTAACTGAGGCTAGTGTGAGCTTCGTATCTTTCTTTCTTCGCATATCTAGGAGCTAAGACTCTACCTTTGTTTTAGTGGCAAGGTATGAGCTGATTGGAAATAAAAAGTGTTTGCTTGTACCGGAAACTGTACATTGTGTAGTTTAAGGTTTATACATAGAGTTGAGCAAAGCTGAGGTTCACTTCAGATGTGGATACACCTACTGCCACTGCAGAGGAGTTTGACTATACAGGTTCAAAGTGGTGTAAAAATGATGGGATGTCGAGACTGTACAAAATGTTGGTATGTGGAGAGCTGTTAATGTTTAGGAGAGGCCAGAATTTTCTTTTGTATTCAACTTCTATATATTTTCTTAAGAGCTACATTTTTCTTATGTGCTTATAATCATCTCCAAATCCCATAACTCAACCAAATCACATTAAATAAAGTAGAAATGACACATCGCAGAACAATTTTGATCTAACAACACAAACATGGCAACTCCCTTGTGCGAGTCTTTTATTCTTCAGCACCCTCAATTTCTACTTTCTGACCAAAACCTCTAGGCCCGGCCTTGGCTCTGGCCTTTACTTTCTTCCCACCTTTCTTCTTCTGCTGCTTTGCCGTTTCTTCTTTCTCAAACTTCTCCCTCTCTCTTTTCCCCAGGAAATCTGTCACTCCCAGGTATATTACCTGCAATCCAAAATGTGGCGTTGAGTTTGATTATGCTATAACATAGCAAGATAACGATATAGATGGAGTCGTATAAGCTGCTAGCTAGACGAGTATGGCATTGACCAAGGTTCGGATCAATCTATAATGCGAAAATCACGAAAAGATAAAAAATTGGAATGTTAGTTGCTACCCCAATTGTGAGAAAGGTTAGAATGACGAAGGCAATGAATAGGAGAGCAGAGACAACGGTGGCAACTCCATCATCGCCAGAAGACACCACTTGTTGGGCACTCTCGAGCGGGGTACTCTCTGGAGGCGGAGCTGCTTCTGGTGAGGCGGAGACCCTCCACGTTGGAGTTGTACTTTGAGAAAGGAAGGTTAGTCTGGGAAAGGGGAGAGTGGATGTGGATGTTATATTGGTGTGGACAGTAAGTGAAGAGGAAGGGTATGTGTGACTGCGGGTGGAGATGGAGAGAAGCAATGGCGAAGATAGAGATAAGCATGATGTTATGGCCATAGGGGGTGGTGTGCTGCTTTCTTACTGCTAAATTACAACACCGCTTCTCTTCCTGGAGGACACGACAGGATAATTGGAGTGACTCTGACTGGAGACCCAACTCCATGAACAAGATCCATTAATTTAAGACCGTTTATTTAGGCTCATTTTTCTGTCTTAAATGAAATGAAATCTTATTAGAATTACGAATTATTTATTTCTAATAAATTCGAAAACCTTTTCTTTTAAATTAGTTTTATTCTTTAAGGAAAAAATCCCTTTTTATAGGTATTTAGTTATCATAATAGCATGGGAAATCCCTTTTTATAGATCTTAGATGCCTCTTAGTGCATGTATCATAAATAGGAAATAGAATAATTATTCTTTAGAATAAAAAAGAGAGGGATAAAATAAAATAGTTATTATTTTGTTTGGTTTATTGCTAAAGAATTTTTATGCCAGTGTTTGCTTTGAAAATATAAACTTTAAAGCAAACATAAACTTGGAATGACAAAGGAATAAGTAACAAAAAAATTAAAATATCCTTATTATTATTATTATTTATTGTT
>JANIJF010000008.1:64371232-64384647 GCA_024520955.1 Erythroxylum bequaertii
GTATGCTGTTGTACGAAAGTAAGAGAGAGTGAGAAATAAGAGTTTTATACAGAAACTATCTAATTTTCTCTTCCTTAGCTCCTTATTCTTGATAATCACCATTGTTATTTCTATCAAAAGAAACAAGAGAACCGGTCAGTTTCTTATGCAGAAGAACTAGTCGCCATATATAGTTGTCCTTCGTTAGACTACAAAATTTGCTTACAGGCTTATATCGTGGACATATGCATATTCTCAGCATTCACGACAAATTCCAGTTTCTTGGTGGGTATTGGCTCGGAGCTGTATCTAGAAATTGAGTTACTTGCTACACAACAAACCTTATCTAATAGAAAAGTTAAGGAAATGGTCTCATTCAAAACTTACATTGGTAGCATTGACGATATCGGATTGACAATTTCAAGTGCTAAGTAAATCAGAATGACTCTTCAAGATTGAGAAGCGTGCTATGGTGATGCTTATATTCATAAAGAAACCGGGTATCTTTTTCTTGGCCCAGGGATAAGATGTATGTTCTAAGGGTTATACAAGAAAAGGTTTGTCCAAAAACTTGATAGAAATGGAGCAAGGCACAGAAAGAAAAATTGCAATTTACGATATTAGTTGTTGTCGGACCAATATCAAACTGTAGGTAATGTGCGAAGGAACAACAAAAGAACTTGTGACTTTTGCTGAAACTTCTTTTGTTGTTCCCTTATTTAACTTATATATGACTCTAGGCCGCCAACTTTAGGGGTAAAGCATGAACGCCATGTTCTAAATAATAGCTGGATGATTTTAGGGTTTCAAATTGAACACTTTAAGAGAATTCTCCGTAGATGCTTGATTAAACTATACCACTGGGGTTCACAGTTTTCTCTTCGTGGGAATGATCAATAAGCTAATTCCACAAAGAATTATCTCAGGTTGAATAAGATTATCATTTATTAATGTTAATAAAAACTAATATCGATACATTGTCAGACAACTTCATGATAAAATATGCCAATCTCAAAAATGATAAATACACAAAGAACATGAACTTAGCATGTTTTCTCTTCTAGAGATAAACCATAACAGCATGTTTTCTCTTCTAGAGATAAACCATAACATGTATAATATCTGTAGATATAAAACTGCACCGCAAACACAAGACCTTAACTATTGGGCTAAATGTCTCAAACAAGAGGTGTATGGTAATTAGTAACGCATCCATGAAGATACATATGTACTATAGAACCCTATAATCAGAATGGATAGGTAGATATAAGCAACACTTGTGTGGGATCCAAACTCAAAAGAATCTTTTGGTACCATTCGTAAATGATGAATCGTCAGGTTCAGTTCCCAGTCTAAGCTCAAGATCCAACTCTGAATTTGGCAAGCCACGTCTTGATAATAATAAACCCATTTTAGGGATAGCATGAACTTGAATGTTTGGTTTTTGTAGACCTTTACTAAAGGGTTTATCCACGAATAAAGGCAGTTCCCGAATTGCTCTAACGTGGGTGATTTCCATATCATAACTTGCCGCCCTTTCTTTACCACGAACCTGACGCAGATTGACTGAACTTCTTTCATCTTTGCTAGACATCGCATCTTTCTTAGAAAGAAAAGATGGAGCAACTCTTGAACTATCCAAATCTTGGTGTGTGTCGATTGGGGAGAACTTGACCTTTGACTTCTGTTTACGGTGAATATTCATGTGCCCACCTAGGGCTTGCGCATTAGAGAAACCTCTCTTGCAGAAGGTGCACCCGTAGGACCTTGCTTGGCTGGCTACAGCTGCATATGGGCTGACCTTGTCAGGATTTTCTTGGCTAGGTTGATCAATCTCCATTATAACAATTAGCGATCGCAAAGTGAGTGAGACAAAGAAAGACAGAGATGAAGAGAAATAGTCAAACTGGTTAGAAGTGACTATGTCTTCTTGGTGGGAGGGACTATAAGGCCTGCGTCAATCCAGACAGGCGATAGAACAACCAATTACCGCAAAAAAGACAAAATAAACTTTAAAAATATTTGCTGAACCGTGTTGATAAAGTGTTCATATTTTTTAGCATGCTAATTTTACCTATGTTCCCATGTATTTCTTATAAGGACATACATATTTTTTAATTTTTCTCTTTTTTTTTTTGCTTACTTTAAGTCTCATTTCTTATTGAGTAAGGGAATTAATAACTTTTGATCTTTCACATATACAACAGCCAAAAGAATTAATTTCCTCAAGCATTATGTTATCGTAGTTAAAAACAATTTATTAATTATTTTTATTTAAAAAAATAATTAAATATTTAAAAAGCATGATGGGTCATAGTTAAAAACAATTTATTCTTATTTTTATTTAAAAAAATCAGAGTCTTTCATTTTGGATTTGTAACAATTAAAAATTGATAAAAATTAATTGAAATTTTACATTATTTTTATTAATTATACAAATAATGTTTAAGGTCTCCTCTTAAAAAGTAAGAATTTATACAAGAAATCTATTTACGATTGCTTTGGAGGATAACATAAAGATTATTTTGATTATATGTCACCTATTTTTTACTGAAAAACTTAATTTAAGTTTATGTAATTAATATTAATTGTTATTGGCTTTACTTTATATTGATTATATTGTCTAATAAGTCTCTGACAGAAGGTGCATAAAACATGTTTTTATTTCTTTTCACACATAAATGATATCCGATGTATAAACATATGCAAACTTACTAAATAATTGTAGAAGTTTAATTTGAATTAGATGTGAAAACTTAGAAGTTGGTATTAGCAAAGGAAATTGAACTTTTCTTAATCATCCACATCTTTAATGCTAAATTTTGTAGTATCCAAGTTTTATAGGAATAATGAATGGGAATCGAAGATTTGTTTAAGATCAAATTATAAAAAATATAAATTGCTATTTATTTTAATAATTAACTAACTTTTTCTTCAATTATATGCCAAGTAGATTTTATGTGCTACTAGTTACAGAAGTAATGAAATCAATCAAGTAAATAAAGACAAACTATAGAAGCATATAAAGAATTTTTTAGTAGGAGACTTGAGTGTCGGGAGAAAAATTCACGGGGCGAAGGGAGCCCGAAAATATGCACTATGCCAAGAAGAAAAATTGCAAGTGTTTCTCTCTCTCACACAAACCATAGGACTAATGATGAGTACACCAATACTATGTTTAAAAGGACCCCCTAAAGGTGTTTATATAGTAGTATAATCCTAGGGTAGGAAACCCATATAGAGTAGGAATTTGAAATACTGTCACATAAGGAAAGAAAACATACACAAAGTAGGAATCTATATAGAGTAAAAGTCTTGAAGGCTTGGGTCATTATTCCAACAAATCTCCACCTTGACAAAAGACCGAAAGTAGGAACTCTTTTCACCGTAACTCCCGAAGGCGCTCAAGTATCAAGAATATCGGCTAAATCTAGGCAATCCTTGAACTTAGCAATAGATAGTGACTTGGTCAACTTATCAGCAGGTTTCTCAACGGTGTGAATCTTGTTAACAATAACTTTACCCACTTCAACAATATCCCGAACAAAGTAGCGTCGAACATTAATATGTTTAGTATTAAAGTGATACTTATATTTCTCATGAGGTGCACAACACTTTGACTATCACGGAAGACAACAAGGAAATCTTGTTGTAGACCAAGATCCTTCACCAAACCTTGGAGCCAAATAACTTCCTTCATTCCTTTAGTAGTGGCAATATACTCCATTTTAGTGGTCGATAATGCCACAATGGACTAAAGAGAAGAATACCAACTGATAGTTGAACTATAAAGAGTAAAAACATAGGATGAAAGTGACCTTCTCCGATCATAGTCACCACTATAGTCGACATCAACATAGCCAACTACACCACTGAGATTAGAACAAATTTTGTTGAAGACAAAATCGAGCTCACTAGAATCCTTCAAGTAGCGAAGGTCCACTTTACACCTTCCTAGTGCTCCTTACCAGGATTATGCATGTACCTAGATATAACATTGACAATAGAGGCCAAATTCGATCAGGTACATTCCATAGCATACATTAAGCTATTAACAACACTAGAGTACGAAACACGAGACATACGTTCCTTAGCTTTATTAATAGACGGGCATTATTCAGCAGATAATTTAAAGTGTGCAGCCAATGGAGTATTAACGGGCTTACAGTGAGCTAAATTGAACTTGTCAAGCATCTTCTAAATATTTCCTTTGAAAGAGCATAAGTTTACTAGCTTGACGATCCCGAATAATCTCCATCCCAAGAATCTTCTTAGTAGCACCCAAGTCTTTCATATCAAATTCACTGCTAAGCTGGGCTTTCAACCTATCAACAAGAGCCTTACTAGGTGCCACAATCAACATTTCATCATCACAAAGAAAAAGATAGATGAATGAACCATCAAGGAACTTTTGAAAATACACACAATTATCATAGCTACTTCTAGAGTAGCCTTGCCCAATCATAAAAGAGCCAAACCTCTTATACCATTTTTCGGAGATTGTTTAAGACTATACAAAGATCTCTTCAAACAAAAAACATGGTCCTTCTTTCCTTGAACCACAAACCCTTCAGGTTGATGATGTAAATTTCTTCTTCAAGATTACCATGTAAGAATGCATTTTTGACATCTATTTGCTCAAGTTCTAGGTCAAGAAGAGCAACAAGAGATAATAGTACGCGAATAGAGGTATAACGAACAATGGGAGAGAATCCCTCATTGAAATCAACTCCTTCATATTGATCAAAACCACGTGCAACAAATCGAGCCTTATATCTCTTACTTTCAACACCAGGGATGCCTTCTTTGAGCTTGTAGATCCACTTGCAACTAATGGCACGCTTACCTTAAGAAGCTTCACCAAATTCAAAGTCCCGTTCTTATGAAGACTTTCAATTTCTTCCTGCATAGCACCAATCTAATTCCCAACATTTGCACTAGAAATAGCCTCAGAATAATTCTTTGGCTTAGAATACATGTCAAATTCCTTTACAACAATTAAAGAATAAGAAAAAAGATCACAATCATAGTCCTGCAATCTCGCTGGCAATTGGGTCTGTCTCCTAGGATGATCTTGGGCCAACACATTATCAAGATGCACTGGTGTTGGATCAACTTGTACAGTGACATCAGTCTGACTTTCCTAAGACTCAGAAGTAAGTAGGACTATCTCCTTAGGGGAAGTAGCTAGGGCGACAAACTCCACCTTCTCCCTTATACTAGCTTGATCATCTGCACAAGGCGAAGACAACATAGGATCCTGCCTAGAAGAAAATATGGCATCTTTATGAAAGGTTACATCACGACTATGATAAATCTTACGATATTTAGGGTCAGGAAAATAAACACGATAACTTTTAACTCCTTCCCCGTAACCTAAGACGACACATTTAACAGCATGGGGCTCTAACTTGCTCTCATTGACATGAACATAAACAGGACACCTAAAAATACGAAGATTAGAATAATCAACAGGGTTACTTGACCAAACTTCTTCTGAGATTTTTTGTCTAGAGAATAATGTGGAGAACGATTGACAAGATAGTATGCAATAATAACCTCCTCAGCCCAAAACTCACTTTGCAACTTAGAATGAGAAAGCATGCATCGAACTTTATCCAATAGAGTACTATTTATACGCTCATCAACTCCATTTTGCTAAGGTTGACCAATTAAAGTGTGATGTCTAATGATGCCTTCCTTCTTGCATAGGTCTTCAAAAGCATCTTCATAAAACTCAAGACCATTTTTAGTTCTCAACCGCTTAATTTTCTTACCTATTTGGTTCTCGATTAGGTTTTCCACACTCCTTAAAAGTGGGAAGAACTTCATTCTTCTTCTTTAGGAAAAACAACCAAATCTTACAGGAGAAATCATTGATAATGGTCAACATATACCTTCTACCGTCTCGAGAAGTAATGCAAGAGGGACCCCATAGATCAAAATGAATATAATTCAGAGTACCTTTAGTCTTGTGAATCCTTAGAGAAGAGATACTCACTCTAATCTATTTATCGAAAACACAATGTTCACAAAAACTCATATTACTTGAACTCTGGCTCAATAGACCCCTCTTGCACAAGATTTGAATACCTTTCTCACCCATATGGCCTAGGTGATAATGCCATATCTTGGTGGCATCTTAGTGAGACTTAGATGAGGCAACATTAATGGTATCTATAACAATAGAGCCTTGCAACACATAAAGAGTGCTGTGTCTTTTCCTTTTAAAAATTACAAGATTACCTCAGGATACCTCTATGACTCCACCTTCAGAGGAGTACCTACACGTAAGAGACTCAAGTGTACCAAGTGAAATAAGGTTGCGTTTCAAATAAGGAAAGTGATGAACATTAGAGAGGGTTTTAACAACACCATCATTAATTTTAATATTGATTGTACCTTTCCTCACCACATCACTTTATGCATTATTACCCATAAGGACAATACCCTTAGCAATTTCATAGGTGGCAAACCAATCCCTTTGAGGACACATATGAAAAGTACAAATGAAGTCTAAGATGCATTCATCTTTGGATCATTGTTGCATTCATCTTTGGATCATTGTTCTCCTTGAACAACCAAAAGAACATCACTTCCTGAATTAGAATCAACCACAACAGCCCTAGGGATAGAATTAGATTGATTACTATTATTTTTATTTTCTTTTTCAAGTTTATTTTCAATTTATAATAGTCTGAGACCTTGTGTTCGATTTTCTTGCAATATTTACATGTAATATTGGCATCTCTACCTCTAGACTTAGATCTAGACTTCTTATGGCTCTTAATGCTCTCTCCCTTCTTAAAAGTTTACCTTTAACTGGTAAACCCTCAGCCTTCTTCTTAATGTAAGCATCAAACTTTCTTGAGCTTAAAGAGACATTCTTTGAGATGAAGTTTGTTGGTCAGACTCTTCGTCATATAAAGGAACTCCAATTTCAACCAAGGTCTTGCAACAGTTGTCTCTTGGACTACTTCCCAGAGCATTTCACGTGTCAAGCATAACTGAATAGTGGACAAGGCTTTTTTGTCCAATTAATTCTTCCCAATCCTTGTCTAACATGTGACAGGTTTCTTTGTCTTGCCATACAAAGTTTTCTTCAATCCATGATTTGTGAGAACGACTTGCATCTGGACTTTTCAAATAGCAAAACTAATTTTTAATGTCACATAAAGAAAGAAAACCTACACAAAGTAGGAATCTACATAGAGTAGAAGTCTTGAAGGCTTGGATTATTATCCCAACATAATCAGTTAAGTAAACATGTTACATTAACGCTATATTTCTTATACACAAATAAATGCATGCTCAAACAAAGATCTTTATAGATACTAAAAAAAAGGGGACAAGAAGAAAGTAGGTAGTATAAAATTTGAACGGAAAGACCTTTTTGTTTCTTGTTTTTATCATTGGGGAAGCAAAATTCTGTTAAGACATAAAATGGTTAATATTAATGATGAAAATTAGTAAAATAAGTCATATATGTATTTTATTTTATATTACAAAATTATGACAATAACATTGTATTTTAATACAAATTATGTTTTAGAGTCAATTTGTTTCAAAATTGAAACATTTAAAAATTAAAAAATTAGTAATAGGAGCATATTATAAATTGATTAAATTTGATCAATTAGCAAAAAAACACTAAATATAATTAAATAAAAATTTGTTTTTTTAAAGTAATACCAAATAAAAGACATTGTTTTCAACTTGATACAAAATAATTGAAGAAAGCAACAGGTTAAGTTTGTGGCTACAACTATGATAATAAAAACAATAACTATTTGAATAAAATATTTATAATAATTAAATGTGATCTATGTTTTTTCTTCAAACATATTATTATCTTATCACCTATTGTTTCATATAACTAATTATAAAAGTATACTTGATTTTTCTTACGAACATACAACAACCTAATGAACGTCCCGTTGATATGCCGAGTCTAGAGAAGTCCAGTAGTACGTAACCTAGTCAAAGTGTCTCTAATACGTCAAGTCTAAAGAAATCCAGTAGTATGCAACTTTACTCCTAACTATTAAAGAGACTATTTATAATAAATTCATTATATATTTGCATTCTAAAGAAGTTTTAGTATATACCGAAGTTAAAATTATGAAACCTTACATAAGAAGTAGAAATTAGAATCTCATATTAGAAAAGACAAGAAAGGTGAAAGTTTTTATAAATTTATAAAAATACGATTAATCAATCTAACTTTTTTGGAATCTAAATGGCTTCATATACTTGAATTAGAATTACTTATCATAGTAGTGTCACTCAATTACATTAGAACTTATGGTTATGGAGTCCGAAATCTATTAGATTTATAATGATTTTCATATTCCTTTTACTAAAGAAAAATTAAATTTGATTTTTACCATAACATTTATATTCACAAAAGAAGTTAATAATTAAATTAAATAAATGTTATTCACGATAATTCATTTTAAATTGACTATTCCCTAAATAAATTGTCAAATAAGAATTGTTTTCATTACACGATTTCTTTGAGGAAATTACTCAGCATTATTTTTGTGCAATAACTCCTTTTATCATCTCATAATCTTGAATCGATCTTAGAATCAATCTTAGTTGGGATTGCAAACCCTTGGCTTATCTAATTATACTAGTATTAGGTATTATATATTAGGTCGGGAGGACAATGAGAAACAGTAATGTCAACACCATATTCGCAAGTATTGAATGGCTTTTAATTCGGTTTTACATTGACATTAAAACAGAAGGGAGATTCTAATTTGTAGATTAAGCTTTGAGGAGGGTACCCAAAATTTAATGAAAAATATTATAAAATTCTTTATAAGCCTAAAAAAGAACTATAATTAATTTTCTAAGTATTTTTAAATTTATGATTAAACTTAAATTAGAGTTATTATTAAACGAATCTAAAATTAAGGCGTTACTAAAATATCTTCTGATTTTGAAAAGTTCGATAACATCATTTCATTACCGGAGATTGCATAAATAGATTAAG
This sequence comes from Erythroxylum bequaertii, assembly GCA_024520955.1. Classification (NCBI taxonomy): domain Eukaryota; kingdom Viridiplantae; phylum Streptophyta; class Magnoliopsida; order Malpighiales; family Erythroxylaceae; genus Erythroxylum; species Erythroxylum bequaertii. Next base: position 64,380,213 of record JANIJF010000008.1, read on the forward strand.
TCACTACTTATTATCATACTTGATGGCGAGGAGATCTTTATCAATAACTTTGGAATATACATATTATTCCATTGGCAATGTCACGATGGATAAGATCTGTAATGGATGTACAAAATCAACAACAATGACTAATGGTATCAATGCTGATTCTGTTCTCATGAAGTTGATATCTTCTCGGCATTGGGTTGAAAGCACTGGAGCCTCAGTCCAAATGTTCATCATCATCGTTATCATTTACTTTTTCTTTCCCTTCCAATCATATTTGTAGGCTTAGAGGTTCAGCACAGTTTTGTTTTCTGTTCCATTTCTAACTCTTTCAAGTGTATAACTTAGAATATGTTTTACTGGTAATCCATTTTTCTCCGATGTCCATCTAGCAGAAGTTCCAACATACGTGACATCATCGTACACCCACCACTATCCATCATGTCTTTTTGGCGTCAAATTCCAACATAATCCTTTGAATGTTTCTTTACTGTAATACTCGGCCGTCCTGCTAATAAAGCATAAAATGCCTCGATCTACAGTAACCTTTTACAGTGTTTCCTAGCTGTCGCCGACCTTAAATTGTTAATTTTATTATTCAACTTACAAAGCATATTAGTATACTAAAGACGAGCTTTTCAGAAATCGTAGTATTGTGTTTTTTTGCTCATCTAATTACGGTCAGTCAAGGCAATGCGTGTAATCCATCACCATCACCATCGCTATTGAACATACAACAATAACATAACATAGCAGATGGGAAACATTAATAAACATGTACGGGTCAATGTTAAAGTTGACGCGACTGCCAGTCTTGATAAACTTTTACTTCAAACCAAAATAAGTATTTGGTTTCCTAATACCGTGTTTTGAGAAGGTTTGAAATTCAATTAGAGAGAGAAGAACACAATTAATGTTGTAAGCCGGAACTTTAGTTCGAGGAGAAACAGGATCGATTTGAGCATCTGTAGTACAAACTAAAAGAAGAAGAAAACACTAAACACGATTAGGGATTTCGTCTTCCATGGATGACAAATTTTCTGCTACTGCTGAATATTAGACTTTAGGAGAAGCTTAACAATTTAAACATTTAGAGTGACCAATTAATTGTTAAAACTAAAATATAAATATTTTGGACTGGTAGCTTTTCTCTACTTATGTGATGTTTACGCTGGAATTTGGCTGTATTTGCTAAGATGATGGAGACAAATATGCTTTAGTTTTTTGGTTCCTAGTAATTAACCTCCCTTAGTTGCAGATGCCTGTCTAGTTGTTTCGTGCATCACCAAATTAGTACCATATTCTTATTCTGATCTACTTAGCCAAAAGAAGAAAAAAAAAATGAAAAAAGAAATGGAGTTTTTGTTTGGATCTTCTTGGCAAGTATAGGAGTGTGATTTATCTTATAAATCATGTAACACCAGAACAATCGACAAGGCACCTTCCCTTAATTTACGTGAAAATTTATGTCACGATCCGGTACTACATGGGGTACATGATAACCGCCACATACCTGGACTAAAGACACTCACGGTATCCTTAATCTGATTATACAAGGCTAATTGAATATCTTTTAAAAATATTTGGACAATACAACGATTGTATTATGAAAATCTCAAAACTCAATCCAAACACCTGCAATTCAATTTTAAACGGACTTCTATATTCACATTAAAACTCTACCACAACTTTTGGACTTTTAAGTCCACTTAAGAGCAATCTTAACACAGTATAAAGGGTTCATACATAAGGTTATTTACAAACCACAAGACAGTCAAGAGTTAATTTACAAAATCATAAAGTATATTAACATAACCAACTTAATAAAAACAGTTCATGAGTCACTATACAATAAGAATAGAAAACTGAGATTACCTATGTGTGGTAATGCCTCGAAAATATCAAAAGACCGCATGATCCACTTAGAACTTCAAGCTTACCAAATTAACCTGCACGGTTGGAAAGCAGAGGGGGTGAGTACACTATGTACTCAGTGAGCAGGAAAAACATATATTGCAAACGGAACCCGATAAACACCAAGACGGTCTAGATAACCTAAGGGTGGGTTTTCAAGCTTCTAGCATACATATAATCACCTAAGAAGTGAACATACATGACATAGAAATACATAGGCCTAACTTATGACTCAACATATACTGGTTAGGAATCACATAGGCCTAGCCTATTAATCACTCATCTAGTGAACATAAGTTTTAGTTCCAATACACAAAAGCAGAAAAGCATAACATATATAAATCAAATCTTTTCAGGAAACCAAATCTCATAATAAGACAAAACAATCATATGTGTCGCCATTAGTCGGTCAAACTAGTGTGCACACCTACCAATTCCCGATGTTCGCTCGACTTTCATCTGTGGTGTGTTTGGACTATGGTAGATAAGAGCGTCATGACCCTAGGTGATGTCCTCGTCAGTAATCAGACCTCTAGGTGTGCAATCACCCACAAGTCCCGTAGAAAGGTGTCGATACGGGGACTCGACTTTTATGTACCAGCATCAAGGATACGAGGATCGCTTAATCTGTTGTGCCTAGCACACGAATGACTAATCGTTACCTCACCAATCAAAAAAGTCATAACAAATATTAAGCATTAAAATCAAGTAAGGCACTATGCCTTTATTTATCGGTCCAACATATAAAATGAAACCTTGTCATGGCTCTAAGCCAAAAGAGAACACATACACGCAGCATACATGATTATATTATGCATATGTAAATTTCAAATCATTATTTCATGCAATAAAAGTCATCTTTTGCACTCCAAGTGTAAAGTGCTATTGAAAATAATGTCGTTTCTTAAATACACAAGTATACTAGCATCTATTTGAGATTCATTTCTACTATACATTACCTAGGTTCAAAATTCACATACAAGTCATCATGCATGTCTTGGGATGTGCTAATTCCATTTGAGAGATATGGTTTCCCCAACTCACCTCAAAAGAAGGTGTATACTCTCTTGATTTCAACAATCCTCAGTACGAGCTCCTTGATTCACAACTCCTAAGTCTTTATACATAAACATATACAATGTATTTACTACTCAAGCATGTATCTCATATTTATACACCATCACATAAGTGTATAAAACACAATATCACTATCTTTAAGCTATAGGATTTGGCCATTAAGCTTCTCACATGGTTACTTCCCTTATTATTCACATAAGCTTTCTTTTGCATTTTCCAAGTCATTTAATGCCTTTAATCCAATACTTACACCTTTCAAAGCATAATTAAGCACATTTTTATCCAAGCATATTAGGCCACTACTCATCAATCTAAGCAAAAATTCAATGCATATCATTACAAATCCTTAAATCCTAAGCCAAGTTTACTTAGGCAATTTATCAAATACCTAAGGTGCATGACTTTTAAGTCATATTTACAAGACTTTATCATAGTAATTCATGCTCCTATCTTGTTATATAACAAAATCTTCTAAACAACAACACATTTCACCACTCCATTCAATCCAATTCCCTTCATTTAAGCCATATTAATCATAATTATATAACTCATTACATTAGCCCATTTCTTCCCCCATCATTTCAACCAAGCCTTATCCAATATACATCTTCTTCATTTTTTAATCATCAATTCACATTATACATATACAATTAACACCATAGAATTCATTTAGACCATCAATTTCAAAAGATATTTAAAATTTCACAAACTTTTACCAAAAAGAGAACATTTCAGTTTTGGCTTAAGGAGACTTCTCCATGACTCATTTCATTCATATAAACCATGTTTCATGCATATTCAAGCATGGAGAACAACACATCTTAATACTAAACTCAAAATCATAATGTAAAGAGAGATGAGACAAAATTTACCTAAACTTTCCTTTAGTGATATCTTAAAATCTTTTGAAAATTTCTCAAATCTAATGCCAAATCAAGATGTTCTAAGTTAATTTGGGATCAAGGAACTCAAATCTATCATTAGAACATCTTGATTTGGGTTGGAGAATAAAAAAGAATGGTAGAATTTTAGTGATGGCCGAATGGGTTCTTCTCCTCCTTTCTTCTCCTTTCTTTCAATTAAAACAAAGTGTTTTTAATCTTTAATGGTGGGGTGCATGGCCATACAAGGAATAAGGGTCTAGAATATTGACTCTTATTTGACCAAACATGGTGAAATAACCTTTTTACCCTTAGCTTATATGAAATTACCATTATATTCTCCAAACTTTTCCTAAATTTGCAATTAAGCCCAAAATTTGGGAATCACCAAATTTTTTTTATTTCGGTCCCTGGACTTTTGAAAATAATAATTAACCCCCTTAAATTTATAAAATTTCATATTGGTCCTCCAAGAATTGAAAAATTACATTTATGTCTCTTAACTTTTAACAATTTGCAAATAAGCCCTTATGTACATCAACTTTTCCAATTAAGCTTTCTAAGTGTCCAATAAGTCT
>JANIJF010000008.1:64616827-64634007 GCA_024520955.1 Erythroxylum bequaertii
ATTAATGAAAATAATTGAAATGCTTTTGTTTTTTGGTCAATAAAAAAAAAAAGAAACTAAAAGAAGCCTCTCCCTCTCTCACGTGCTCTTTTGTCTATTGCCACGTGCACATCCAGAACTCCCTCTTTTTATCTCTATTCACAAAACCAGCTGGAGGGAGGATTCAGAGTGTGCGATTCAAGCTGTATTGGAAAACCTCCCTTTCTCTCACAACTGTTCCTTTTCTGCTCCCCCTTTCCTTTCCTTTTCTTATTTCTGTTTTCTTATTTATTTTATTTTCTGTTACTTAGCCACTAGCCTATAAATACCTTCTTATTCCTCACTTGTTCTGTGCACCCAAACAAAGTCCCTTCACTTCTTTGCCTAACTACGCTGAGCCACTTCACGGACACTGGTTTTGATTAGTTGCAACTGCACACATGGAATTCTCCTCTCTGTTCTTTCTATCTTTTGCTTTTTTGTTGTTTATCTTCCTTCTCAAGTTCATTGCTTCCAGCCGCCGGAAATTGCCTCTCCCTCCCGGAACCTTGGGTTGGCCTTACATCGGAGAGACATTTCAGCTCTACTCTCAAAACCCAAATGTCTTCTTTGCCTCAAAAGTGAAGAGGTCACTATACAACTCTTATTTCTTTAACATTCCTCTTCAAGCTTTGTCTTTTCTCTCAAAAAGGAAAAATTTTACCACTATTGATGTTATTATGTTCTTTTTTGGTATAGGTATGGATCTATCTTCAAAACTCACATCTTGGGTTGTCCTTGCGTGATGATTTCAAGCCCTGAAGCTGCAAAATTCGTGCTTGTGACGAGAGCTCATCTATTCAAACCAACATTTCCTGCTAGCAAAGAGAGGATGTTGGGCAAACAAGCTATCTTCTTCCACCAGGGAGATTACCATGCCAAGTTGAGGAAGCTTGTTCTTCGTGCTTTCATGCCTGAAGCTATAAAAAACATTGTCTCCGATATCGAGTCCATTGCCAAGGATTCTCTTCAATCATGGGAAGGAAAACAAGTTAACACCTTCCAAGAAATGAAGACAGTAAGCTCCTGCTTTATGTCATTTTCTCTTGGTACTAAGAGATTAAAACAGAACAAAACAGGGCTCCTCTGTTTTTTTTCTTTCCTCTGTTTGACTCTGCATTTGGAAATAAATATTAGTACTGACTCTAACTAATTGCTACTTGGTTTTTGGCAGTATGCATTCAATGTTGCTCTACTATCCATATTTGGAAAAGATGAGATTTTGTACAGAGAAGATCTAAAAAGGTGTTATTACAATCTTGAGAAGGGATACAATTCAATGCCCATTAACCTACCTGGGACACTCTTTAACAAAGCCATGAAAGCAAGAAAAGAGTTGGCTCAAATTCTAGCAAAAATCCTCTCCACCAGGAGGCAAATGAAGCTAGATCACAACGACTTGCTAGGATCATTCATGAGCGAAAAAGGACAACTCACTGACGAGCAAATTGCGGACAACATTATTGGTGTAATCTTCGCTGCTCGTGATACAACAGCTAGTGTTTTGACATGGATTCTTAAGTACCTTGGGGAAAACCCCAGTGTCCTCCAAGCTGTCACTGTAAGAACTCCTGTTCCCACCTTTTGTACAGTAAAACAAAAGGACAAATGATTAATTCTTTCATTGACATGGTTTTCTGTGCTTACCAGGAAGAGCAAGAGGCAATAATTAAATGTAAAGAGAAGTCGGGTGATGAGAAGCTGCTCACTTGGGCTGATACCAGGAAGATGCCAATAACTTCAAGGGTTATTCAAGAAACACTAAGAGTTGCTTCAATTTTGTCTTTCACTTTCAGAGAGGCTGTTGAGGATGTTGACTATGAAGGTCAATCTTTTTTTTTTTGAGTGAAGTATTACTGTACTATATTCATATTCATGGAGCTAAACTAGCACTTTGTACACCATTTTGTTTTGCAGGCTATCTTATCCCAAAAGGGTGGAAAGTTTTACCCCTTTTCAGAAACATTCACCACAGCCCTGAAATATTCCCAGATCCTGAAAAGTTTGATCCTTCCAGATTTGAGGTACCTATTCATCAAATTCAGCGCCAAACTGATCCCTTCTGAAACTTTTTCTTAAACTGAATCAACTTGCTTGCTTTCAATGATTTTAACAGATTGCACCAAAACCCAATACATTTCTTCCATTTGGCAATGGGGTCCACTCATGTCCGGGGAATGAGTTGGCCAAGCTGGAGATTTTCGTCCTTCTGCATCACCTGACCACCAAGTACAGGTTGGTAAAAAAGAAAAAACGTAAAAATATTTCTGGATTTTACTTGTAAAACAAAACATGAACATATCTAGCGTGTGTGGTGACAGAAGCAGATTCGTTTGAATTGTGCAGGTGGTCTATGGTGGGTTCTCACAATGGGATTCAGTATGGCCCTTTTGCCCTTCCCCAGAATGGCTTACCCATCAGATTATCCTTGAAGTCATCATAGTACTACTACTAGTGGTACTTCATATCACTCTCTCAAGCTTCATCCCCAGCTTCATAACAACAACATCATCATCATCAACAACTACTTTCCATATTTAGAAACCATCACTTCAGCAACTGGTTTTTTGGTTTCTAACATTTCTGACAAGAAGACCAAGTCAGAGAGAAGCAAAATCCCATTTACCGTGAAAGTAACATACAGCAGGAAATGCCAAGTGTACAGAAGAGTTTCACAGGAAAGAATATTAACAAAAAGAAGGCAAAAAAATGTATCATCTGATGATATATTCTGCGATTACTTATTGATCATTATTGTATTATTGTTATTTTTTAAAATATTATTTTGGAATGCAAACAAAAATAGGATAAATGCGAGATGCTAGTGGGGGGTTTACCCACATCAAAATGTGCTTATGTATTGAAGTGTAAAATATACAAAGTGCCGCAAGGCCAACAAATGCAAATTTTGAAATTAGAATTTTGATATTTCATGGCTCCATCTTTTCTTTTTTCACGTAAGCTGATGGTTATTAAACGCAGGACGGATCTGGGGCCACTTGTCTTTACTCCCTCTAACAAATTTCTTATAAAAAATTATTATTTTAAATTTTGTCTCCGTATAAATTTTTTTTACTCCCATTAAAATTTTGCCTCCGTTAAAAGTAAAATTTACCCTTATTAAAATTTTGCTCAACTTAAAAATTTTTCTAGATTTGATCAAACGTGAAGTATTATAAAATTTTCAAGCCTTAGAATATTTTTACATTTGAGTCGCATCAAATGATGAAGGTACAGAAATCTTGTAGCATATGCCAAAACTATATCCCAATTTTTAACTTTAATTTTCACTCAAAATAAAAAAAATGAAGGAAACGACGGTTGTGGATGTGTCAACTCAACCATGCAAAGAGCTTGATTATTACATATGATCATAAAGCAATAGAATAACATGATCAAGCGATTAATGTTATTTAACTTGATTGCATCTTGGTGTCTGAAAACAAAGTTCAGATGATCATCGTTAAACTGGAACACTGACATCATAAATGTTCAGTATTTTATGTTAGCTTAATCAAATGTTCGACAGGGTAGGACAATAATATGCATACAGAGTTAATAATGTAACAACACAGTACTACTTTGATCTCACTCAGTAAGTACATCCACCGGTACCAAACCTAATCATCCATGACAACCAACTCATCGTATTGTTTTGTTTGTTCCTTTTGTTTTTTTTTTTTCATAAAATCCACTTTCATTCAGATTTCAAGTCAAAGACCCTAATATTTGGCGTTTACGTGAAAAATACAAATTTCTTTTATAACTTAGCTTATTTTAAATTTATTAGAAAATACTTTATAACATAAAAAAACCCTTTTATTAATTCTAATATAAACTATTATTTAAATCAACAAATTCTATTACATAATCAACAATAAGTTATATGATAGTAACTGTGATAAAATAAATTGACAGAAACCTTGTAGAAATTTCTTTAGGAGTTTTTATATCATTTATCATAAGTAAACTCATTTGATACTCTTTAAGAATCTCTTATTTTGATTTTTCATAAAAAAAAGAGCAACTTTTGAGCCTCCAGTCTCTTTGTAGATTATGAGAACTTATGTTAAACAAATTTCTTCCTTCTATTCCCATGTCCATTTTGTTGACGAGTCAGAGCTGAAGTTTATTCTAGACCGTGCATTACATTTGAAAAAGTTAAGTGGATGATGTCTCCCTCAATTGCTGTCCCTTCAACATGTTTTCATGGAAACTAAGATAAGAACGTAACATGTGTAAGTGTTCTAATAAAGCTTACTTAATCAATATATGATTTTTAAGAGAAAGTCTAATAAAAAAGGTTGCTATAAAATTGGATTCGGACAACTGTTGTTGCGTGCACTTGTAATTTCTGTTCACTGGCAATGACTTGAAAGAGTGAACACTTCTCTTAATAGTTTTTTGAAGATCTGCTGGTTAGTGTACAACCCTCCTTATCTCAGCCTTTCTTTATGCTAAGATCAAGAGATGACAATCTCCCTAGCCATGTGCATACTTCACCTCTAAATTAGAAGTCAGCGTAAATTACGTTATTTTCTAATGAGTTCCAATATTAATGGAAGGAGAAAAAAGATACTGGTTTTACTCATTAAAAAAAACTCTTATTATTTTAGAATATATAAGAAAAAATCACACATCTAACATAAGAAATTCTAACATGTAAATTTTGTACTTTTTTTATAGAATTATTTTCATAAATAACTTTGAATAATAATATCAATTTTATTGAGTAGGTATGATCAAAAGATTTTTGTTTAAAAATTTTACTACCACAAAAATGTTTTGAAGTAATATAAAATAAGAAAATATCTGTTATAAACTTATAATAATTGAAATTACAGTAAAAATAGGTCACTTTCATTCTATCGAAAACCTATAATTGCATTAAAGTTACCATTAGTGTTTTAATCAGTTTAAATTGTAATCTGTTGACATGGTATATTCTTAATATCGTTACATGTATGATACTAAGAAATTTCTCTTGCTAAATGAATAAGAATAGGATCATACTCTAACCTCGGTCAGTCATACTTAACGGCCAAAATAGACCGGTACCATGGCATGAACGACTTTGACCAGATCTTCACACTAAAGAACTTTCTCTATTGACTTTGCATAAATTGAAAAGAGAAGGAAAAAGAAGAGATCTCGTGCCAAAGGCTGACTTGAGACGTATCAGTTACGTTCATAAACTATATAAATTAAGCACACCTGTCCATCACTTGTTATCTCATGTCAACTCAATTTAAAAATCAGCTTATGAAATCAAATTAGGAGTCATCAGGAAATTGTCCTTTTCATTACATCCCCACATAATCATCTGTGCACCAAGGTCCTACAGGGTTGATCATTTCGTTACAGACTTGGAATATCACACTGAAAGGGAAAATTCCATATAAACTTGTTCAAACTAGGCTAGCTTTGATGACCAGTCGTTCAAACTCGAGCCTATTATCGTCATCATCTGTATCAGCTGCAAGTTTTCTTTCAAGAATGTCAAATGTAGGCCAGGACTTGTCCTGCTGCATATTTCAACTGGTCATGATGATTCATGATCAAATAGTTTTTGTTTCATAATCAGGGTTGTCGAAGTCATTGTTTAGGTCACCTTTGGACACGATTTGTTTTGGACAATGAATCAGACGTTTATATGGAATTTCAACAAGAAAAAAAGACAGATTATGACCTCTGCATCTCCTGTTAGTTTTTCCCATTTGGCATACTACTTACCATACTTTAAATGATTTTGGATTACTATTAATAAAAAGGTTTATCATTATTGAACTTTCTTAGTTAGAGTAACAAAAACAACTTCTTTGCAAAAATTCAAAGAAAAGACTGCATACAATTGATGTCTCTCTCCTAACTCTCGTAACGTGGGAAATCTTGTGCACTAGAATTCGTTTATTGGAGCAAACTTTTTGCAGTAGATGAACTTACCAGAATCCTGACGATGCTTTCCACAGTGTATGTAAATATAAAATGTCAAGACTTCATTATGAGAAGGTTAGGAAAAGAAGCAAGTATCTATTGTTAGGAAAAATATACAATTTGGTGTATGTAAGTTAACCTCTTATTGTTAAATAATACCATGATAAGCTAATAATTATCAGAGAATTTTTCTTAATTAAAATGACTCCTCGTGATTAGGCCAAGGTTTAAGAAGTTAGCTATCTATTCAGATTAAGTCAAGGTGGTTGTTTGGAAACAGATCCTCACGTTGAGCACATTACATACAATATTTTTGAACAATTTTTTCATGTAAACCAAAAAAAAAACATTAAATAATAGAATGACTTGTTATTAACTTGGATTTTAACCCCTTTATTTACAATAGTATGCCAATTCCAAAGTAGCACTATCCAATAAAGGATATAGGATCACATTCCGAAATAAGATGTAATTATAAATGTTTTAAGAATTGGACCGGAAGTTAAATTGGTAAGATAGGATATTTAAGGTTTAAAAAGTTTATCTAGTATTGATAAAGCAAACATACGCAACAAGGGGATGAATTGTGAGTGTCTTGAAATTTTTACAAGTTACTATTAATTCGTATAAATGACAGGAGCCTATTGAATTTTAAAGTGAAAAGAACCCATTAAAATTTAAAATGAAAAGAGCCCCTTGCAAATTGAAAACAACAATAACTATAATGTGGAAAATTAAGAGTTAAGGAAAAAGAAAAAATGATAACCAATTTATATTAGTTCGGCTTATAACTAAACCTACGTCCAATTCAAAATGTTTCACTAATAATCTCCAAATAGTAATTTGACGAGTCTCTCCAAGCTTACAATTTCATCTTTTTCAAAGTTTTGCAACATTCCACTTTAGTAGTATTTAACAAGCCTCTTTAAGCTCTCAACTAATGAAAAATAGAATTTGCTTAATATAAGTTCCGATGAATATTGGTTTCTCTCTTGATAAAGTCTTCTCATTTTCTAAAGTACAAAGGACATAAAGTGTAACTTTTCGAGAGTAAGTGTTGATGCTACTAATGTATTTCTAAAATCTGGTGCCATTTCGAATACAATTGCTCTCCCTTAAATAAGAATTCCCTTCAACTAGCTGTTGCTTCAATTTTATTATAAACTAACTGACTAAATTTGATTTGAATATATTAAAGCATCTTCCTCACTATCTTTGATATAATCTACAAATATCTGGTTGTTGGAATAATCTTTTGACTGCATCTTGAAGTCGACTATCGAATTAGGTAAATAGAAGGATTCTTCGTCTGTACAGAGATGATAGGAGCTTATCCATTCTGGATTTTGTGGAATCGTTTATGATTATGTGGATAAGGTTATTAAGATGGTTTCTGCAAAATAGGTATTGTTAAACATTTATCCTTTTATTTCAAACACATAAATATCTTCTATAACCTCTTGTCTTTTGTGAAATGGTCCAAATTTAAATTTTGAAATGTAACTAAACTTGAAATATTATTAACTATTATCATTAAAATCATTAATTTAAAAGCCATGAGGAAACAATCTCCCCCTTTTTGATGATGACAAGTAATAACAGATATATTTTTCAAAAAAAATTCCAGCAATAGTGAAGGATTTCGCAAAATACCTGTACTCTTTATATGTAAGTCCTTACTATCAACCACGATTAGAAGGAGCCTTTTATCGAAATTTAGCTTAAGAATATTATCTATCAACACATATTAGATGTGTTTAAAAAAAACATAAGAACATTTCAACATTTAGCAAAGTATATCATTTTATCAAATTTTAGCATTTCAATAGTATAGGCAAGTTCATCAACCAATCAACAGATTCATCAACATATTCCATATTTCAAATTTATCAAAGAACAAATATCAAAGTAAAAATATTAATCAAAGCAAAAATATATCTCTTCTACTCTCCCCTTTTGTCATTATCAAAAAGAAGGGATAAGAACTGAACAAAATAAGCAGAATAACCATGAAATTACGAAAGAGCACAAATATTCAAGTGTAAGAATCATTAACAGAAGTTATTCATAGAAAACGTTAAAGAAAGTATGTTCTTTATCGAAAATATTCCTTGAGGGATTCAATAAGAGTTCTGAGAAGAAGTTGCATATCATTAAGTTGATCCTGCATTCTGTTTATCTGGCCACTCATCTGACCTTGATTGAGTCGAATGTCCCTCAGCTGTTGTTGAAGGACCATACTATTTGCATCTTGAGGAGTGACAGAAGCCTGTTTCTTTGGGCGAGACCCAAGTCATTTGTTATCCTTTCATTCTTCTTCACCCCCATATTATCTTTCAGCTTTGACCCAAATTGAAATGGAATTAATGAATGAAACTTAGCAACCTCGTACCATTCCAAATTGTCAAAAGACACACCATAATAGGTAAATATCTTAGTATGTAGGATCCCATATGGTAAGCATCTAGTATTGTTCTTATAACTACCCTTGTCCAATATAAAATGCATAATCATGGCTGGGAGGTTCATTCGGTTACCTTTCAACAAATTGTAGACAAAATATGTGCCTAGTAGACTGCATCGTCCAATCGAACTACTTCTTGGAAACATTGAAGTTGCAGATAGTGATACGGGACATTGTGGCAGAAAATCCAACTGTCTACACCAAGGTCTTCCATCTTGTGTATTCTCAATGTGAAGACAGATAAATTCCATAACTTCTCCCAAATTTAGATTAGCCACATCTCATTTATGACAAGGGAAATCGATTCTGCCTATGGGAGCTATATCCATCAGGTTTCCTAAAATTTTCTCAGTAAGCAAAATTTTACATTCACTTACGTAAGATATAATTGTCAACTTTCCATCTATAACTTCCTTTTTCATATATGTATAATATGAACAAACCAACTCATCACAAACAGTCTCATTTAAGCTTAAGAAATTATACCATCAACAGAGATAAGCTAAGGGAAAATAGGAATACCAATGTTATCAAAAAATAGAGGAGGCAGAATGCGCCCAGAAACCACCTTTCGTTTCTTGTAGAGCATTTTGTATCGGACAAGATTTTCTGTCCAGTTTTATATTGTCTTATTCTGTCCCATAAATCTCAGCCATTCATTTAAGCGAATCTCGTATGGGCCAAACATAAATAAACGCGGAATCCGTATAAATAAATGACTGAGATTTATGGGACATACTGGACAACTACACCACCCAAACGCCCTAACGGTTTTATTTTTCACAAATTTTAACAAAATAATAAAGTGTAGCCTTTGGAAAGCCAAACCACCCACCGTTATTCATTTCCTCCGTGTCGAAACTTTCATGTATTGATTGTAGAGGGAGAGAGAATTGTAATTTGAAACTTCGAGAAATAAGAGATCGTCCTCTGAAATTCTCTTTTCTCTCATTGCCATGGACTCGCATCACGCCTCTCTTGGTCGACGAACGGTACGCTTTATGCCTTTAATTTATAGGAAAATCTAATATCCTTCTTTTCAGCTTATTTCATTGTTTGTATCAGCTGGAAGAGATTCGGCAAAAGAGAGCAGCAGAGAAATTAAGCAAAACTTCTTCCGGACCAGATCTTACCAAACCTTCCATCCCTATCGGTAATCGGTCACCTTTTAGCTTCCTCTTCTGTTTTCCCTCTTTTTTACAATTTTGTTTCGTTGACAGATAATTCGGGAATGAAAAAATCTGAGAGCGGAAACCGACTCTCTGAGGTACTTATTTGATGAAACATGTTTTTAATGCATGAAATTTGATGTGCCTGAATTTTAGTGATTTTCATTGCCTATGGAAAAGAATTATGACATTCTCAAGTTCTTTCAGGATGTCTGACTTTATTAGTGAATTAACAAATCTGTTGGACCAATGTTCTTTATGTTGTCTTTTTACAGAAAGAACTTCTATAATTATGTTCGATGTGGGAGGATTAGTAAATATGTTATTTTGTTTTCATTGTTATCAAACAATTTTATTTTTTTGCAGATAGATATTAGTAGTTTGGTGTCTCAACTAAAAGATCTGCAGAAAAAGAGTGCAGAATTGGAGGAAAGTAATAAGACATTGTCTTTAAAGGTATTGTTGGTACATTCAATGTCAGTTTTCAGTTATAACGCAGACAAGAAAGGGTTTGTGTTAAAAGATACTCTATGAATGGATTCAGCTTCAGACAAAGGATGTTGAAAATGAAGCATTACAAAAGCGCTTGAATGATCTGGTAAAAAGAATTTCTCTCTGTCTTTGTATGTCTGTGTCTGTGTCTGTATCGGTACAGCATGTGTTTATTTTTTCCTGTTTCACCTTCTCCTTCCCTTTATTCAATTTTTTAAAATCATTTTTGACGTATGGTTGCAGAGTATAGATTCTGAGATGATACCTAATCTCTTAAGTTCTAAACGATTTGTTTTTCGAATACATTTCAGGAGCAAAACACTGTCCCATCTTTAAGAAAAGCACTCAAGGATGTAGCTATGGAGAAAGATGCAGCAGTTATTGCACGGGTAAGCTTAATGAGGTTACATATTTTTATGTGCTAGGTATGGTTCACCCTCAAAATCTTAAACTGTCATTTTTTAGTGCAGGAGGACCTTGCAGCCCAGCTTCGAACACTTAAGAAACGGCTAAAAGAAGCAGAAGAAGAACAATACAGAGTATGCATTTAGCTTTTGTTTATATTCTTCATATCAGCTTAAGCTTCTTGATTCTGATAACTATCTTTTTTTGAAATTTATTCTGATAACTATCTTGGAAAGGCTGAGGAAGATGCAGCGGCCTTGAGAGCGGAATTAAACTTGATACAGCAACAAGCAATGAACAATCCAATTAGTGGAATGGCATCTATGGGTATAGGATTGGATCAAGTGCAAAGCTTGGAAAAAGAGTTGGCCACTTTAAAGTCTGAACTGCAGGTTAGAATCTTGTTCTCCACATTTATGCTGAATTATCAGTTTATATTGCTCTTACGGTGGATAGGCATTTGTAGCATGAGTCATTATTGAGGCAACAAGAGCAAAAACAATTAGCTGAGGAGCAAATACGAGTGTCTACTATTATGTTTGAAAAGCAAGAGTTGGAGGAAAAATTGGCAGCTATATCCACAAGGACCTCAGGTACACCCCTATAGTAAGTCCCCAGTAGCCTGCTTGCATCGAGGGCTATTAATACAATATAGGTGAACTATTTTAATGCATTTAGTAGGTCATATATGCATGAAGTATCACGCACTGGCCAATTGTTTACATATTATTATTTTTTATATCATTCTTTTAAGTTGGTGATTCCAGCTCCTGTATTGCAGAAGTACCAGAGAAGGTAACACATAGGGCTTTGTCATTGGTAAGAGAATGCCTTTAATTGTTATTTTCTTGTTTTTTAACTGCTTGTTTTGAAATGTGACTGGCTTATTTACTCGATATTTGACCTCTCTGTGATTATGGAGGAATTTCTTCTCGAGATTTTGAAATTTTTATGACAAGTGATAATTGGTTTTTATATCATTATTTTAGGAAGATCGGGAGAATTTTGAGAAGCAGCTCCATGATATGGCTGTGGTGATTGAGAAATTGGAAAATAGTAGACAGAAACTTCTGGTTGAGGTATAGCTTTTTCTTTCTTGGTAATTTCCTCAGTGATATGCTACAAAGAGATCTATCATGTTATGGTGACCTAGCATGGGAACTCTTTTGACAGATTGATTCCCAATCTTCAGAGATAGAAAAACTTTTCGAAGAAAACTCAAATCTTGCATCTTCTTATCAAGAGGCAAAAAACACAGCCAAGCAATGGGAAAATAAGGTGAGGCCACTGTTATGAAATTTTTGTTCAACTTATCTCCATGTTCTTGGAAGACCGGAATTACTAAAATGACTGATTTGTGACACTGGGTGAGCATCATAATTTTATGCCCCAAAATTTTGTGAGGACTTCTGTTTGTAATTTTCATATTTTTAAAGTTATCCTTTTTATGGTTATTTTTATTATGAATCTGCCTTGTATCTTAAACTTTTGCAGGTAAAGGACTGCCTTAAGCAAAATGAAGAGCTTCGTAGAACTCTTGACAAGTTAAGAACAGAACAGGCTACTGTACTATCTTCAAACACTCAGGACATCAATAGAGGACCAGTGGAACCTAAAGATGGGCTTATATCTGGTTCACAGGCATCTGAGTCAGAAATTCTTGCCCTCAAGGTTAGTAAGCACAGGAAGGACTTGTTTTCCTAGTGTTATGCTTCTTTAATGGTCTCTTGTAGTAGTCCCTACTGGGGCATACACATAAATAGTGGTTCAAAAGTTGTCATTATTATCGCATGGTCACTGTACATACCATTTTAGGGTCAACTTGCCAAAGAGCAAAGTAGAGCAGAAGCATTATCAGGGGAGGTCATGCAGCTATTAGCAAAACTCCAGCAATCAACTCAAGCGTACAATGAGCTTGGATGCCTGTAAGTTATTGTCTCGCTCTTTTCTCAATTTTCCCCAACTTTGCGTTAATTGATATGTTATATGGTTTAACATGGTCCATCATTTGCCTTTGCAGCTATAAACCAGTGCTTAGGAACATCGAAAAAAGTCTCATCAAGATGAAGCAAGATGGTTCTGTGACTGTTCAATGAAAAAAGAAAGCAGCGCAGGGGAAAATTTTGCTTCTTGTTTTTGTTTATTCCGCCCCTTGCAAGCAACATTGGAATGTATCTTATCAAATTACCGTATGAGCAGATCTTTTGTAACGTGATGAGCCAGAGAGCACCAGGTTATTAACTATCAAGTGCACAAGCACTACTTTCTTTGCCATTATACTCCAATATGCTCCGCTGTATCAATCAATTATTGTGGATTCCTTTCTGTTCCTAACTGATTTTAAGGGATCCAGGTGAGGTTACCATACTTTCCAGGGTTTGAATTTAATGGCTATTCCCATCTATACTAAACAGCTTATATAAAAAGATTTGAACTTTTGTTGAATAATTGCATAGACCAATTATTGATCTCTCTATTGTCTAATAAAACTATGAAAGGAAAACATGAAGACATTAGTTGTGGTATAGCATCACCAATAATCCCCACAGGAGCAAATGCCATCTCGAAAGTGGTGAAACCGATTGACATCTTTTACTAGAATCTCCTTATTTGTGTACTTTGAGATAAACTTTGTAAAGGAATGACAATCCTCACATAACCTCAGATTTTTGGTAATCCTGATGATCTCCCCATTGCCGGTATTGATAAGTCCAAAAGCAGCAGCCAGTTTTTCGCTATGACCCAAAACAATCTTCTCCTTTTCCTCAGCATCAAGATCATAAAGCACTACTTTCGTCTGTGGCACATAGCCTTTGTCCTTCATCTCCATCGACAATTTAACCAACAAAGCATGAAGCTGCTCAATTTGCGGGTTAAACTCATCTGCAGACACAAATGAATACATTTTCCTTTTCACTTCTATCCAACTGCGACCTGAAACTTTCTGTAGTCCCCTAGCTTCTATGAGCCTTTTCACTCTTTTTACCTCATTCCGCATTCCAGCTTCTGCATAAATGTCTGCGAGAAGCACATAATTCCCAGCATTTTTGGGTTCAAGCTTAAAAAGCCTAGTGCTTGCCCTCTCTGCAAGCTTAACGTTACAATGAATCCTACATGATCCAAGAAGAGAACCCCAAACCTTAGGTCCTGGTTCAATCCTCATTTCCTCTATAAGTTTAACTGCTTCATCTAACCGATTGGCACGTCCAAGAAGATCCACCATACATGCATAATGCTCTATACTAGGGTAGATACCATGCTCTCTTCGCATTGACTCAAATAACCTCTGCCCTTCCTCAACAAGTCCTGCATGACTGCAAGCTCCCAGCACACTTACAAATGAAACAGGACTTGGCAACACGCCTTGGTCTATCATTTCCTCAAAAATTTGGATCGCTTTGTCCCCAAACCCGTGAACCCCGTAACCAGAAATCAAAGAATTCCATGAAACAACATCTCTCTTGTCCATCCGATCAAAAACGCGTTGCCCTAATTCAAGCTTACCGCATCTCGCATACATTACTATAAGAGCACTTATAACAGGCAATATATCATCAAGTCCCCTCCTAAGAATGTAACCATGAAGCAACCTCCCTTGCTCTAAAGCAGCAAGTGCAGCACAAGCTTGCAGCACGCTGACCATTGTCACAGAATTTGGGCTTGTATCTCGTGTTTTAAGTATCATTTCCCTGAAAAGCTCCAATGCCTCAAAGGGCTTCCCATTTTTAGCATAGCACGCTATCATAGCACTCCAGGACACAACATTTTTCACATGCATTTTACCAAAAACGCAGGCAGCATATGAGACGCAACCATATTTCGCGTACATATCAACCAAAGTGGTCATGATGTGGACATGATCCTCATATCCATGCCGCAGAATGTGGCCATGAATCTCCTTTCCCTTGCTCAGCAATGATATCAAACATTCCGATAGCACACAAGCTTTAAGCACGTAAGTGTAGGTAAAACCATCTGAGGGAACGCCGATAGAGTTCATCCGCCGATACATATCCAACACCTCTTCTCCGCAACCAACTAGATTCAGCGCTCGAAACAAAGCGTTATACACATAAAGAGTTCTCCTCTGAGTTTTATCAAACACCTTGCGCGCATGATCAATCATATCAAACGCAGAATACATACCGATGAGTTTAGTGGCCAAGAAAGGGTCTTGATCGAATCCATTTGCGAGAAGGTGGCGGTGAACGTTTTGGGCATCAACAACAGACTTGTGGTGAGTGCAAGAGAGAAGTAGAAGCTCATAAGTACGTTGGGTGGGATTGGGCTCGCTAGACAGCAGCTTAAGTGCTTGTTTAAGGTCGCCCTGCTTGCACAAAGACTGAATTAATTGATTGTTATTGGCTGCCGTGGTAGTTGGGTTCAAGGCTATGGAACAAATCACTGGTTTTACAGAGGAACGAGTTATGCAATTCGCCTGCAATGGGGGATGAGTGTGTTGAGGAGAGTGAAAAGCCCACATTGAGACTGTCTAAAGCTTCTTACTACTGGTGAGAATGGTCTTCAAGTTTCATGGTAAATCAGATTCTTTGAAGAAATAGCAAGTGCTTTTTGGTGGCAGCTGCAATTGACCAGTCAAGAAATGGCAAGTGTTTTTGGTGGCTACTGCAAAACTCCTTTTATCTTCTTCCATAACCATACAGGAAATGAAGTCGGTGGATTTTTATTGGCTGGGAAGTGGGAACGGCATAGGAGCCAGGATTCTCTTCCAACTTTACCTTATGTTACCTGTTCTATTTAATAAATCTAAACTATTTATTTATATTTTTTCTATTCCATTTTATAAATTTCAGCTAATTATTTATTTATATAAATCTCACGTGACGTTCATAATAATATTAAACACGTCATATTCATGTAACAGATTTGCTTATTAATTTTTATTTGTATAATATTTAAACCAAAATATACATTCACTAGGCTGTTATGGCTATCATAAGTAGGCTTTTAAACCTATCGGTCCGGCAGGCAGGCAACATTGGATAACAGAGAAACGACCATTGGGCATCCATATCCATTATGGTAAACCGAAAGCAACGACGGCGTGATTCATTCACTTTCTGAGGCACGAACTACATTACAAGCGTTTAACCTGCAACAAGTAACAACAATGTCCTTCAAGTTTTAAGGATACAACAAAATCCGGGACAACGTTCACTGTACTTGAAATGAAGTTTTAATCCACTTCGTGAAGTAGAGCATCATATTCTGAAAGGGGTCTGATCTTAAATTCACACGCTTAATACCAGACATCCTGCAATGCATAGAAAGAAACTGCTTGGTATCTTCCAAACTAACACTAAACAGTTGCAGGGTCATTAATCACACCCAAAAAGTCGTCCTTTATGGTGCCAATGCAAAACTGCAAAAATACAAAGAGAAATGCCATTAGACTTCATCACAAATGGTATGTGCACCACATACATATACTGCGCATGAGTAACAAGGATAGAACTTCAAAATATCATGGCATTCTTCAAGATTTCAAAATTTTCCTCAGCTCTTTTAAGGTATCAAGCACATAGAAACAATTATTTATCCAAAAAAAATAAATCGCCAAGAGACCCAAACTGATGGGCACAACCGCCAGCAGGGCCAGCCATCAACCCAACCTGGATCCCCTGGAATAAATTCTAGGTTATGTAAATTAACGTTAAACCAAAACATAGGTTCACACACTAAAGCCCCTGACCTTTGACGAAAAAGAAAAAATGGTAAGACATATCAACCACTAAGCTGCAATAAACTTAAAAAACTTACAATTTCTGTTGCATCAACTCGAGTTCCAATGATCTTTAGTCGCACTTCACAGTCCTTTTGAATTTTAACCTGAAAAACAGCAATAAACCATTCAAATAAAAATGTTAAGAAACTCATTCTCTGTCAAGTATAAGGTGGAATCAAAGCATACTGATCCATCAGAAGTTGTATAATTTGGCATATCCCCAGACTGAAACTCCATGTCATCTGGTATCAGCTACAAAACACAGAAAGAGAACATCAGTACATAATGCATACAAGATGAAATTATAAAAGCCTATAATTTCGAGAGTCAGACCATTGCGCTTCATCCTCAAGAGCATGAACAAAGGAAAACTTGCAAATTTTGTTATAGACAATCAATGCAAACAAACAGCAATGAGAAGTCCTGAAGCAAGAAGGGAACCCTACCATAGCAATCCCTCATCCTAGAAACTAAGGTCTGGAGTTCAGTAACAGAAGAGGCTGGGTAGGGGTCTTGGTAATCGCCTATAAATTGGTCCAATAAGAGCCAAAAGAAAAAAGATAAGGAACAGCCTTGTTGCAAAACTAATTTAGGACATAATACTGAAAAGATAAGCCTAGAATGAGAGGAAAAGAGAAGTGCCTTTCATGCAAACTGTCCACAATCTTCATAAGAAAATTTTCAAGTCCCCAAAACCTTAACTATACTACTGATAAGACTCACAAAATCAGACAAGTGGAAAAGCAAAGTGCAGTACCCACCCCCCCCTCCGTCTCTCCTCTTGATTCTCCTTCCCTTCTTACTGTACTTTCTTTTACTTGGTCTGGCCTACATCAAAATATGTAAAAGCAGAACAACAAAGCAGGACTTTCAACTGGACTACAACCTTCCTCCAGAATATATTCAACACATGCATGTCTACTACAGTAGCCAACATCATGTCACTGAAAAT
>JANIJF010000008.1:65167619-65177934 GCA_024520955.1 Erythroxylum bequaertii
TATGATGGGTGACTTCCTAGGAAGGCCTCGGGAAAAGCAAAATCGTGAGGGTTTGACTGAGTCAAGGCTCAAAGCGGACAATATCTGTAAGTGAGTGATCTGGGATATTACATAAACAGCTAATTTTATCAAACATCTTTAACAAACAACTAATACAATCAGCTGATATAATCAATTATCATCTAACAACTGATAAAATCAACTATAAGCTGATTGTCAAACAAAACTTTTATTCCTTGCGAGCTAACCTGAGTTTGGATGACTTAAAAAGGCACCTTTCTACGATTAAGTTGGACATTCACTGACAATTAAATGATATTGGATCACTTTCAGCTCTATATTAAGTTATTAACGGACGCCTATCTCTTCTGCAGTGCTTACTCGCCCCAAATCAAAATTTCTCTCTCATGCCAAAAAGGATAGAGATAGAGAGAGAGAGAGAGAGCTTGTGATTAGTTAATTTATTGGAGAGTTTTTGTCAGATATCTCTCTGTAAAATGGCCGATTCGAACCGAAAGTTCATTTCGCATGAGGATCTTGAGAAGCATAATAAAGCTGGAGATCTGTGGATCTCGATACAGGGCAAGGTGTACAATGTCACTGAGTGGACCAAAGACCATCCTGGTGGCGAGCTCCCTCTCTTAAATCTCGCTGGTCGAGACGTTACTGACGCTTTCGTCGCTTACCATCCAGCCACTGCATGGCGTCATCTCGACAAGTTCTTCACTGGCTATTATCTCAGAGATTACTGTGTCTCTGAAGTCTCCAAGGACTACAGGAAACTCGTTGCCGAGTTTTCCAAAATGGGCATGTTTGAAAAGAAAGGACATGGGGTTTTGTTTTCTATTTGCCTCATGATACTTCTCCTTTCCCTGAGTGTATGTGGAGTTCTGTGCTCCAACAGCACTTGGGTGCATTTGCTCTCTGGTGGATTGATTGGCTTTACGTGGATACAAAGTGGGTGGCTTGGACATGATTCAGGGCATTACAATATCATGATAAGCCCTGGATTCAATCACTTTATACAGATCTTAACTGGAAATTGTCTTGCAGGAATTAGTATTGGCTGGTGGAAAAGGAATCATAATGCCCATCACATTGCATGTAATAGTCTCGATTTTGATCCAGATCTGCAACACATGCCTTTTTTCGCGGTGTCTTCAAAAATTTTCAGTTCTCTCAAGTCTTGCTTTTATGACAGGAAAATGAATTTTGATTGCGTTGCGAGGTTCTTGGTCAGTTATCAGCATTGGACATTTTATCCTGTGATGTGTTTTGCTAGGATTAATTTGTTTGCTCAATCTTTCTTGCTGCTGTTCTCTAAGAGAAGTGTGCCCAATAGGGGTCAAGAGATTCTGGGATTGGTTGTATTCTGGATTTGGTATTCTTTACTTATTTCATGCTTACCCAATTGGGGTGAGAGACTTATGTTTGTGGTTGTAAGTTTTGCGGTGACCGGAATTCAACATGTTCAATTCTGTTTAAGTCACTTCTCGACCAGTATTTATATTGGCCCTCCAAGAGGGAATGATTGGTTTGAGAAGCAAACGAAGGGGACATTGGACATCATGTGCTCTTCTTGGATGGATTGGTTTCACGGTGGATTGCAGTTTCAGATCGAACACCATTTGTTTCCTCGATTGCCTAGATGCCATCTCAGGACTATTTCACCTTTTGTTAGGGAGCTATGCAAGAAGCACAATTTACCCTACAATAGTGCTTCTTTCTGGAAGGCCAACGTAATGACGTGCCAGACTCTTCGAGCTGTTGCCTTGCAGGCCAGGGATATTGCCAATCCAATTCCTAAGAACTTAGTCTGGGAGGCTTTGAACACTCATGGTTGAAAATTGTTTTGGGGTTTTGGTAAAGCCTTATGAGGTAATGATTTTGCGTTTGTCCTTGCCTACATGACAGACATCCTGATGTGGTTTGGGTATCAACAACTTCAGTTATTGATGTCTAGGCGTAGGCATCCCTTGGATTCTGGTAGAAAATAATCATATTTGTCTCTTCTTCGAGGCTTCAGTCTCCCCAACAATCAACAGAAAAATATATTTCGTGGAATGTTAGGGCTTTCGGTTCTTTTTAGATGTATTTACTTTGTTCTGCAAATTTCAGTTTTCATTGCAAACTCATTTATGTAACAGGTGCTTTCCTGTTGTTCAAATTTTCATTTATATAAATATAATGCAGAGGACAAACGATTATCATTGATTGAGTTTCATCGTAACAAATTGGGAGAATCAAATTGACAGAAGTGAAGAGAACGTGACAATCGTACATTCTGAGAAGCAAACGTTCTGCCCGTAGTCGGTCGGCAGGCCCAAATGGCAAAGTACGGCTCTAGCTGGCGCCTTGATAGCATTCAAGGAATGTTTTTATGTTTATTTTGTTTAAAGTCCAAGTTAAACGAACATGAACCAAAATAACGTAAATTTGCATCTTTTGTGTTGATCTATTGATGTTCTGCCTTGTTACTTTAAAGTCACGAATTTTTTTACTTAATTATTTTCATATGGATTATATGTAATAAGCTATAAGTAAAATCAAAATATTGGAATTCCAACATGAGATACTTTTGCAATCTCAAATTAATTATGCAATTATCATAATGAAAAGATCTACAGATACATAAGTACTATTTCATTTAGAACCATCATAATCAGGTCAGTTCAGTGAACTTGTTTTCTAATAAATATTAACATATTTGTTTAGGTATCTTTATACTTTAATTTATGCGATCAATTACTTTATTCATAACAAAAAATATAATGTATGCTACATATAATTTGTACACTCACTGTGCAAAAAATCAAAATTAAAATTGAACTAAAGATAATGAAATTAACAAAACAATTAGAAAATTAAAATAATGAAAAATTAATAGCACAATTGAAAAACTATTAACAAACAAAATTAAACTAATTATACAATTCCTAAAATTTAAAATGAAATTAAACAATAAATTCCATACTACACATAATTAAACCCTAAATCATGCACAATAAGAAATTGACATAAAATTAAAATAATAATTACTAGAAAAACACTCATTTATACCTAATCTAACAAAACCCATCATAGTTTATAACATTGTGAGCAAAATTAACATTCATAATTTCAAATTCTATCAAATCCACATGCAATCCATCAAAAAAATACAATAATTCATAGCGAAAGAAATTAAATTTTATTTATAGTTATAAAAAAGAAAATTAGGTAAACATACCTTAGGCTAGAGCAATTATGAAAACCTAGTGATTTCGGGAAGAATAAACACTAAAATTTGCAAAAGTACCTAAAAATTCAAATGTAATCTATATAAAATACAAGAAAAACTCAATTTAGGTTTCACAAAATCACTTGAAATAGTTGGGTTGGGTTGTAGGATAGGGGACGCAACAAAGAAGTAGCAGAAGAGGGAGTAAAAATGGGAAGGAAGATGAAGAAATAAAGTTTTTAAAAGGGGTCATAGATTTACACAGTCAATTATATGACCCACACCCATGTAGCCCAATCCTTTAGAATGTGTAAACTTACATGCTCGTGTATTAAGCCACATAATTACAGTGACTTTCATGGCCATGGACACGTTCCAACGAATTAGACTCACCTGTGTAACTCACTATGACTATATGTGATAATTTTTAAAAAATTCTAGGGGAGTACACAATTGTGTCTAGTGACCAAGTAGTTCACTAGACAATAAGTTGTTGATTGTTATCTATTTATTTCTTAACGCTTAATGATTAATGTTATGTTACACCTAAGATACTAATTTTGGTTCATATTTTCATTTAAGTACAAGTTGAGAGGAATAAGAGCCAAAATAAGTTAAATACACATCTTTGGTGTCGTTCTATTGATGTTCGGTCTTATTAGCCTTCATGAAGCAAAAAGGAGATGATTTAGGGTGAAAATGGGACAAAGAATGAAAGAATTGGAGTCACTATGATTTACACATCATATATAAAAATGTGTAACTCATTGGAAACATTTACAAACTCGAAGGCGCTATTTCAATCATATATATGACCTCTAAAAACATGTATCTTAGTTGCGTATCCAACTATGAATGTGAACCTTTGTGATTTCTAGCAAATTAATATACACAATCATTTACACGCCTATATAGTCGACCATATATAGTCACACAACTTTAATTTTTCTACATAAAAGGGAAATTAAGAGGCTAAATAGGGGATGTACATAATGGAGACACTAAACGAGGTAGATTCCTTTCCCTTTTAAGAGCTATAAGAAACTAATCTTCATCTGTCCAATTCAAAGGGGATATCGACATCGATGAACATGTTTGGGAATTGATCAATAATGTTGCTCTTAACTCTCTTTTGGAACTAACTGTATTATTTTATGCATAAATTATGGGATTTATGTATAAACGATTTAGATAGGTCTGTTAGATTATTCATGAATTAATTCATTATTAAGATTGTAGTCTGTAATTTTTATCAACCTAATTTGTGTGTGATAAACTAATCGTCGGGCATCATTAGGGATAATATAACATAAGTTAAATGACTCAAACTTAGGTGCTTGTTGCTTAGATTAACCTATTTTCCTAATCCATAAAGCAATTGTCACACTAAATTTGGAGAACTATTTCTGGGTTGTCTAAGAACCAGATCTAATTAAATAGCCTGTTTTAATTAATCGTTGTTTAAGGAAAATTGATGATTAACATAGCATATTGTTAATATAAAGTTAATAGTATCAAAGAGAGGTACGAGAACATTGTCACGATTGATTATGGACATTCATATGCAGGTCAAGATTGAGCTAAGAACTAAACTAAAGCCCATTGATTAGTCCTAGTAATTTATATTGTTGATTTGATTTATCTTCCATATTTTAGTTTTATTTTCTTACATCAATTGAATTCACTAAATTACAAAAGCTAATCGCACACTCTATATGAATATGATCCTTTCTTACCATTACTACAAATTTAGTTATGTATAGTTAAGTACTATTTTCTAGTATTTTCGACATGCATTAAGAAACTTTGGCATTGTTGCTTGCGAGTGGTGTTAATTTAGTTTTTGTATTTGATATTAATTGGTGATTTGTATATATATTTGTTAATAATTGGATTTTAATTTGTTTCTTGACCTTTTTATGTTTGTTAGTATTTGTGCATGACAACAACTACATCTCCTTATTAAAATCTTGTATAATTTGATCTCGAGATTGAAACGACATTGCAATGATTGTGTAGGGAAAATAGAAAACTCTAGGAATTGATTTAGAGGAAGCTATTGCTAATTCGAGAACTTTAAGGGAGTTGGCTGTCCCAAACTTAACCCAAAGACCTCTACGCATTACTTTCCCAAATTTTGTTAAGCATATTACTTTTAAGCTTAAGTTTGGTTTGATACACCTTTTATCTAATTTTCATGGTCTTTCAGGTGAAGATGCTCATAAGCATCTTAAATAGCTTGATATGGTTTGTCTTAGTATGAAAAAACCTCTAGGGGTGATGGAAAAGCAAATTATGATGAGAGCTTTTTTATTCTAATAAAAAGATGCAGCAAAATATTTCCTTTTTGATTTGCCTATAAAGAGGGTTAGCATATGGACTTAAATGAAAAGGCTATTTTTGGAGAAGTGTTTTCTAGCATTAAAGATAGTGAGCATAAGGAAAGAGATTGGTGGGATAAAGCAACATCATGGAGAATTACTTTATGAGTATTGGAAATGCTTCAAGAGGTTATATGCCAACTGCTCCTATCATAATATCATTGTGCAACTCCTTATCCAATACTTCTATGAACGATTATTACTTATGGATAGTAGTTTGGTAGATACAAAAGGTGGTGGAGCATTGGGTGAAAAGACTCTTAAGGAGGCAAGGACTTTTATCAAGCATATGGCAGCAAACACTCAACAATTTGGCATTCACAATAATTTTCGTATAGTAAATAAGGTAAACAATTCATCCATTGAACATCATTTATATTAACTAACATTTTTTTTAGATAGATAACTATAGGGAAAACACAAGTGAAAGCTTATAAGATATGCGCTAATATAAACCATCTTATCGATAGGTGCCCAGCTCTGCAAAGGGAAATATGGAGAATGTTAATACTGCAGTAAGTAACTTTTCCCGATAGTACAATCCATATTCCGAAACTTATAAACCCAGATTAGAGAGATCACCCAAAATTAAGCTATAAAGGGAATAGGTAGCAAAACTACTTCCTAAATAGGTTGTAAGGTGCACAAAAATTTCAACATAATTTATAACTGAGGAGTCTCATTAAAGGATATGGTTAAGTCTCTTACTACTAAGACTCTGCAATTCTATTATGATAAAAAGTATTTCAATAGGAGACAAGATCTTAATTCTAAGAAACAAGGTCTAGCATTCAGAATTTAGAGCACTAGGTAAGTCAAAAGTTAGTTACTATCAACCATTTAGAAGCTCAAATTGGAGTAAAATTGTCATCACAACTTGAGATAAATCTGAAGAATGATAATGAAAGGAGTGGTAGGAAGTTTGAGAGCCCTAAAAGGACCACACATGGGATGGCCAATGAAGAGGAAATTAAGAAGGATCTAAAAGAAGAAGGGGATCTCTCATTTAGTTCAAAGGTAAATTTTGAATCTCCCAATGTGGTAATGACTAACTTTTCTCTTTTTCCTAGCAAGGTAGAAAATTTGAATAAAGAATAAAAGGATAAGGAGATCTTAGAGGGCTTTTGAAAACTAGAAGTAAATATAGCTTTGCTAGATGCAATCAAGCAAATGCCAAGGTATACAAAATTCCTTAAGAAATTGTACACCAATAAGAGAAAGTTAAGGAGTAATGAGAAAGTCCCAGTGGGTGAGAATGTTTCTGTTGTCTTTATAAAGAAATTGCCTCCTAAGCGCAAGGACCTATGTACTTTAACTATTCACTGTAAGATTGGTAATACTATAATTAAGAGAGCCATGTTAAATTTAGAAGCATCGATCAATCTTATGCCTCATTTTATCTATGTTTCTTTAAACTTGAGCCTTTTAAATTAGACTAGTGTTATCATATAATTGCTTGGTTGCACTAATACTTGATAGAGTAGTTGAGGATGTTCTATTGCAGGTGAATGAATTAGTGTTTCCTGTAGATTTCTATGTGGTAGTTATGGATGATGAAATTTCCCTTCACCTCGCACCTATCTTATTAGGTGTGAGGGTTTCCTTAACATTGCCCAAACTAAGACAAATTTCGTGGGGTATCCTTACAATGGAATTTAACAGGGGAAGTGTTTCATTTTAATATTTTTGATGCCATAAAACATGTTCAAGATGATCATTTTTTTCTATTGATGTGATTGATCCCACAACAAGAATTTTAAGTTAAATTGTAGTGACCAATTAGAAGAAGTTTTAACCAAGCATATAGAATTAGAAGCCACTAATGATGTTGAGTTAGGAGAGGACCTAATTAAAATGGGAACTACCTTGTATTTTTTAGAACCCACTCTTACAAGGTATGAACTTGCTTCTATACAATTACCTGAATCTTACCCGAGGCTATTACCTTTTGATATGGAGTTGAAACCACTACCCTGTTACTTGAATATTCATATTTAAGTTACAATCAAACTCTTCCAATGATTAATTCAATGGTGTTGACTTCTGATCAGGAAGATAAACTGGTTCATCTATTAAGGGAGCATAAGAAGGCTATTGGGTGGAAAATTGCAGATATTAAAGGAACAAGACCTTATATATGCATGCATTGCATTTTTATTAAAGAGGGTGCCAATTTAACTAGACAAACATAACATAGGTTAAGTCCTCTAACAATAGAAGTTACGAAAAAAAATTACTAAAGCTTCTTGATAATAGAATAATTTATGTTATTTCCGACAATAAGTGGGTTATCTCAATGTAAATGGTTCCAAAGAAATCTAGAATCATGGTGTTAACAAATTAGGATGGTGAATTAGTTCTAATCCATATGTAAATTTGTATTGATAATAGGAAGTTGAATCTTGCAACTCGTAAAGATCACTTTCCCCTTCCTTTTATTGATCAAATTCTTAAAAGACTTATTGGACATGATTATTACTATTTTCTAGATGGTTTTTCAGGTTATTTTTAGATCCCTAATGTACCAAAGGATCAAGAAAAGACAAGCTTCACATGCCCATTTAATACATTTTCTTAACAAAGGAAGTCGTTCAGTTTGTACAATATGCCTGCCATTCAAGAGGTGCATGGTGAGCATATTCTCTAAGTATATTAAGAAGATCATAAAGGTATTTATGGACTATTTTGGTGTCTATGGTTCTTCTTTTGACAATTTATTAGAAAATCTTACACTCATTTTAGAAAGATGTATTAAAACTAACCTAGTGCTTAATTATGAAATTTTCCATTTTATATTTAATCAACGTATAGTTCTAGGGCGTGTTATGTCCTCTAAGGTTATAGATGATGAAAAATCTAAGGTTGATCTTATTTTTCTTTGCCTTACACCTCGAATGTGTGGGAAGTTCGATCCTTTTTCACCATATAGGTTTTTACCACAGGTAAAAGATGTCTTGAAGATAGCCTCTCCTTTATACAAGCTATTATAGTAGGATGTCTCTTTCAAGTTCGATGACAAGTGCAAGGACGCATTTGACAAACTTAAAGAGCTTTTAACATCCCCACTAATGATCAAACCTCCAAATTGTAGCCTTATCTTTAAGATTATGTGTGATGATAGAGCAATTCTAGGACAAAGAGTGGGAAACATTGCACATGCCATCTACTACACTTCGAAAACTTTAAATTCAACCAAATTGAATTATTCTACAACTAAAAAAGAGCTTTTATTTGTTTTATTTGATTTAGAAAATTTTCATTCATACTTATTGAATGCTGAAGTTATTATTTATTTTAATTATATAGTTGTGAAGTAGTTGCTCGCCAACATGGAAGGAAATTCGAGGTTAATCAAATGGATTCTCATCTTTTAAGAGTTTGATTTAGAAATAAGAGATAAGAAGGGGACAAAGAATATAGTTGCTAAGCACCTTAGTTGTTTGGTCCGAAAGGAAGATGATGCCAGTTACCTATAAGTTTGTCAAAGGATCAAAGAGATAAGTTAAAGAGTGAGCCAGGTACTACGTATGGGATGACCCCTATCTTTGGAGGCATTGTCAGATCAAATGATAATAAGAAGTGTTCCTAAGAGTAAGACTCTTTTTATTTTAACCTTCTATCAGTCTTTTGCTTATGAAGGGAACTTTGGAATAAAAAAGAATGCACTTTTTCAATAAGGTGATGGAAACCTTATTTAAGAAATACCATATAATACATAAGACTTCCGCTTCTTACCACCCATAAATAAGTGACCAAGTTGAGGCATCCAATAGAGAAATTAAATTGATCCTAGAGAAAATAGTTTAACGCAATAAGAAGGAATGGATCTTAAGGTTAAAAGATGCATTATGGGCCTATAAGACAAACTATAAAATGCTAATTGGCATGTCCCCATGTAGATTGGTATTTGGAAAGCCGTGTAATATTCATACGGAGCTACAACACATGGCTTATTAGACTACAATGATACACCATGGAATTGTAAGAGCTTAAAAAGATGAAAAATGAATCTTATGAGACTACAATGATACACAAGGAAAATACCAAAGCTTTCCATAACAAGATGATATTAAGGAAAAGCTTTGTTATTGGTCAAAAAATGCTTCTTTATCATTTTAGACTTAAATTGTTTATAGGTAAGATGTGTTCTTATTAGGTGGGTCCTTTTGTGGTATCTAATATTTTTTTATATGGAACAAAAAAATACAGAGTCTAAAATTCATAAAGACATTTAAGGTGAATGGTTATTTCTTAAAGCCTTACAATGAAAGATTTCTAGTGGAGAATGTGGAAGTGGTGGTACTTAAAGATCTAGATGATAACTTGTGATGAAGAAAACATGAAGTCCAACCAATGACAGTAAACAAAGGCATTCCTTGGGAGGCAATCCAAGGAGAGTTTGTTCCTTTTGCTTTACATTTTTGTAATTGTTGTTTTTTATTGAATGCTACATCCCTTACATTTAATTTTATATTAGGGATAGTGTAATTTTTAAGTGTGTGGGTGGGGAACTTGTTTCTTATGTGCGGTTCTAAGTTCTTTTGCATGTTTTCATATATATTAAAAAAACAAACATTCTCTATTTTTATATTACTTTTAAGATTACATAGTAATAATTAAAGAGATGAATCAACCAAAAAAGTTACGGTAATTTAGGCATGTATTTTTACTCTTGTGGTTAGTTAATGTATGTTTCCTTTAGAAGAATGGTGAC
>JANIJF010000008.1:66160486-66171175 GCA_024520955.1 Erythroxylum bequaertii
ACATCACAACAAAATGCAAAGACAATATACTCACCAGGCACCCAAGAGCTGAGGGTGAGGAGACGACCCAAGACCTACAGTACAGAGACTACCAAAAAATTGTCGAGTTATAGCAAGCTGGAGAGCGGTTGTTGGCGATGGTGGTGGTGGCGGCGGCGAGCTGGATTGAGAGGGCAGAAGAGAGGAGAAGACTTGTTACATAAGTAGGGTTAGCATGTTATATAAGTAGGGTTGGCAATTAGGTGGGAGAAGTTAAATTAGTTTCTTAGTTTAGTCCTTTCAATTTTTAAAATTATATTTTCTACCTGTTAAGTACAGGCATTTCCATGGCTAGGCCAGGAATTAAGAGGAAAAGTTAAATTAATTTTTTTAGTTTAGTCCTTATATTTTTAAAAATTATATTTCTTGTCATTAGTATCGATATTTCATGCAACGATTATCGAAAACGTTGGCACCAATTAGTAACTTTGCCTAATACGACAGCTAAAGATTAATTACAATTTTTTAGTTAATACGAAACGAAATATTTCTCTTTTTTTTAATCTTACAACTAATCTCCAATCTTCAAAATCTCTTTTCTATTAATTAATTATGAAAAGTTCCTTTATGGTTTTTCTCTGCAAGTAAGAATTTCTAACAAAATATCCTAAAATTGATCCAATATCAACGTACCAAATGAAATTAAGCATTACAATAAATTAGCCAATACACTAATCACATTAATTTTTTAAAAATAATTTTTAAATTTAAAATTATAATACATCCTTTTTTTAATTGAATCCAAATATAGCCTGCTTAAATCTGAACCCTCCGAAACTCAAATTTTGAAAAAATTAAACTTCAAGTCGGGTATACCCATGAACCGGCCCATTTAAAACGGTAACTATTGCCATCCCTAAATGAGATAAAATTGGGGCAATAACAGACGGATTGAGATTAATAGTGACATAATTTTTTATTTTTTACAATGAGACAATGAATAAGAAGTAACAAATCGTGTTAGACAGTGATGATATAGCGTTAGATTAGATTTATTTCCAAAGCATCACTTGATTTTTTACACCCTACCAAATCCTTACCTGATACATCTTCGGGGATAATTACTACCAAGCTAGCTGCTTCATAAACCAAAGTATAGATACCAAAACTGTTACTTGATATGAAGTACGGTAATTATTAGTTCTCACCTTCGTCCCTACATTTTGGGAGATTTAAAGATTGTAAAGCCAATAACAACAAATTATAAGTTTAACACTCACACTCCAGGCATGGGGAACGTCGTTGCAAGGGTTTCGACTCTCCTTTGGAGATTTGCCACTTCATCTACTAAAGGAAAACCCGGAGACATGACAAACGTCATGAAGTCTTGGAGCTTGGAACTTGAAACTGACTTTTTAGCTTCAAGAGTTAGTTGCACACCGTCGTGAATGAAGTCGGCAGTTGCCACGAATTCTTTCTCACTGAACCCTCTGGTAGTCATGGCAGGGGAACCAATTCGGATGCCACCAGGTACTAGTGCACTCTTATCACCTAACGTAATAAATAGTACATGCAAGCACTGTGATAATGGTAAAGACGAGACGACCAGACATCACAACAAAATGCAGAGACAAATATACTCACCAGGCACTGAATTCTTGTTCAGAGTGATAGAGGCCATGTCAAGAATTTTCTCCACCCTAGCCCCATCAATACCCTGTCAAAAGATTCATATAGAAAAATGAATACGTTTATCACCTGAACAGTTCCGTATAACTACAATAACTAACTTGCTAAGTTATAATCATGTTATTTGAGATGACAAACTTAATAGTGAAATGTCAGGCATAAATACGCCAAAAAATTAGATATGGAATATTTGAACATACACTTGCAAATGAACCTTCACCACGATTGAATCAAGTTACAGCATCTAACAATCGTAACTATGTAACTGAGGCAATAACTCTATGTAGTGAGGATTATAAGTCGTTTGGCAAATATTTGACATATCATAATACAACATGATGTCTAATCAAAAACAACATGATGTTGAAGTTATTTGTTTCTAGCAAGCAGCAAAATGTTACAGTCAATTTTGGATGCTCCTATTCATTAACCCAGAGAGCACTTACCAATGGCCTCAAATCTACAAGAACCAGGTGATTATCACTCCCACCAGAAACTAGTTTGTAGCCTAGTTCAGTTAATCGATTTGCGAGAGCTTTACAATTTGAGATGACCTACAAGAAACAAGTAAACTATTTAGAAAAAAGAGAAGATAAGAAATTCAGCAAAGTTTGATCCCAAAGTTTCAGTACCTGCTTTTGATAAGATTTGAATGCAGGTGATTGAGCATGCTTCAGGCAAACTGCCAGCCCCCCAATTGTGTGGTTATGAGGACCACCCTGCGTCACATATTATAAACATGCTTAACATGCAGGGGTGAAACTCAACAAAGAACCAATCTTTTACCAACAACTGGGAGCAACCTGTAAGCCAGGAAATACGGCGTTGTTGATAGCAGATTCCAAATCAACTCCCAAAACAGAATCCCTCTTGAAAAAGATCATCCCACCTCGTGGACCTCGTAAAGACTGAAGAAAATTCGTGATTTTTTCAAGAAATAGGTTATATATAATCGAAAAGATTCATTTAATCAAGTTGTTAATCTTTTTGTAATAATAACAAGTGACGAACTATAAACTGAATTGCATGATGAGTGATAACTGAGTTGTAAAATATTACAGCACGGAGCTCACTGTTTTCTACTTTTGCGAGATGAATGTATAGTTGACTAATGAGTTGGGTAGTAATAAAAGACATGATAATGGTATATATAACCTACACAAGACTAGAAACATTAAGCAAGAGAAGATAATCCCAATAGTAACTACCTTGTGTGTTGTTGTTGTTACAATATCACAGTATTCGAATGGGTTGGCAACCACAGAAGCAGTAACAAGTCCGCTTATATGAGCCATATCCATCATGAGAAATGCACCCACTGCATTGACAATCTTACAACACAATGATTGCAATTAATAATTGGCAAAGAAGATTATATAGACAACAGACAAAATATAGTAGCCAGGATAGGATTAGCCACCTGTAGTCCCTACCTTCCTCATGCGTGGATAATCAAAATCTCGTGGGTAAGCACTTGCACCAGCAATGATGAGTTTTGGTCTAAACAAAGTAGCAGTTTTCTCAAGCATATCATAATCAATTAGGCCTGTAAAATAACTTGAAAAGATATTAATAAGTCTCCAATTATCACTATAGCACACCTATAATAAAGATGCCTCACCAGTAGATTCGTCAAGACGGTATGGCATAGATTCGAAGTAAATTGATGTACCGGATACTCGTCTTTTAGGAGTCATAAATCCATGAGATAAATGCCCACCATGAGGTAAATCCAAGCCCTAATTTAGTCCCAGAATGCAAATCAAGGCCTTGAATATTTTAATAAACAAAACAATAAAAATATATTGAGAAATGCAAGGCACAACTAACCATTATTCGGTCATGGGGATTAAGAAGTGCTGTATAAACCTCAAAATTAGCAGGAGAACCAGACAGCGGTTGGACAATGACGCCCTATTTGTTTCCATCCAAGTGAAATGCTGCCAAAGCCCTTTGCTGACAAAGAGTTTCAAGTTCATCTATATGCTCATTTCCACCATAGTACCTATTCATATTGTACAAGAAGCAATTATCAAAAATTGAAGGAAACAAAAAGGAAAAAGAGCCTAAAAAGAATTGACAAACAACATTGCCATCTTAGCATAGGATTGAAAAATTCACCTTTTACTAGGCAATCCTTCAGAATACTTGTTTGTAAGGCATGAACCAACTGCTTCCATGACCGCTCGGGATGTAAAATTCTCTGAGGCAATGAGTTCAAGACTTTTAAACTGTCGACTCTTTTCTTTTTCAATTATTGCATGCACCTCAGGATCTGCTTCATTAAGGCCATAATCTAGGAAACTGCATTTGTCAGCTGGAAATACAAAAATGGAATTAGTAGAAAAGAATCAATCTAATACCCGTCTTGCATCTCATCAGATAAGTGCAATGCCACAACCAAGTAAAGTGGTGTCTTTGATTTAGTTTCATCGTATGATACCACTAAAATAGAGTACCAGAGAGTAGGTTTGAGGGTTTGGTAAACTCAATTTACCAAATTTATTGTTTCTTCAACTGGGACCACAAAAAATCACATAGTTTTATAAGAACACAATTTACCAAATTTATTGTTTTCTTCAACTGGGACCACAGAAAATCACATAGTTTTATAAGAACTGAAGACAAACATGCTTGGAACATTACATCAAGGGTAGAAAAGAAGATAATGCTTGTTTATCGCAATGATGTAAAAGAAATCACAAATATAAAGCAAATAAATGATAGTATTCTTCCATTTCCGTGGAGATATATGAACATCTGCCAAACAAAATTTCACTTTATTCAACAAAGGAGCAAACAAAACTGAGAATAGGCATTTCTATTTACTGCATATTCAGACATATGGGAATAACAAGCATATCCCTTTTAAGAAAAAACAAACTATCAAAACAATATAATACAAAAGATAAAACCTACTAAGACAAAGATAATGGCTACCTCCAATTTTAGAGAACGAGGATGATGATTCTGTCTTTGTGATCAAGCTACCTTCGAGTTGAGAAGCTCTACAGGGCCTCAAAGAATTAAGCTTATCTTGAGATGGAATACTGCCGCATCTCTTCAAGTGGAAGAGTGATTCGTTGGTCCAAATAGGATGTTGCTGACATAAAGAACCCATCACTACACTGGCACCACCACAAGCCTGCATTCTAACTTCTTACACTACAGATCTGCATACGTGCCCATTCAGGGAAATATCAGAATGGAAGCATGTGTATGTTCTTTTAATTTCATCCACACCACAACAAACTCGAGAAAAATAGGGGTGCTTATGAACAAATAAGCAAAGTAACAACTATTTTTCATGAAAATCAAATAGAAAGCAGTACCAACTCCAAATAAACATTCTTTCTTTGAAGAGAGTTGTATGACAAGATAGTTAATCATGAGTATGATGTGTTAATCCGCATTATAAGGTGAAATTTTTTTCAAAGAAAATCAAATAAACTCCTGTTTGCAGTAGTAGAGTGGTCCATGGGTGCGAGTTTGAGGCTAAGGTGCAAATGAGAAAGTTATTGGGAGTCCTTGGGCTATGTTTTTGTACGGTGCTGCTTTACAGTAACAGAATGGGGGAGAACTAAGAGAAGAACAATGGAGACAGAACACTAATAAACAGGATGATTAGTGTTTGTTCACTCATAGTAACAATAGATGGTCAAATTGATTGTTTCAACTGAGCAAAACAGAGAAAACTTAAGTGAAGAACACCAGAAATTCCTTAAGAAACAATAATCATAATGAAAAGAAATAAGAGAAGAAATCAGAACTAGTGGCTGGCAAGAAAACAGAGAGCAAAAGTATACTAACAAATACAAATAACCTTTGAGTAGATATAAGGAACCAGTGAGCAGAAAGGAAGTGGTTGAATGCGAGAAAACGAGACGGAGTGGAGGATGCGTCTGTAATGTTTGCTATGGTGAGTGGATCGTGAAAGAGAAAAACAGGTAACTTAGGTTTGTTAGAAACTTGTATCTTTCCTCGTTTTCTTTTAAACTAGCAATTTTACTGAAATGAAAAATACACTTTTAGCCTTATAAGCAAAGAAAGAAAGCTTCAAATACAAACATAAGCCCAAAATGGCTAACTAGCCCCTAACGTTTTTACGGATATACAAAATAGACTCTAATATTTTATAGTAGTCAAATTAAATCTTAAAATTTATCAAACGTTCATACTAGACCACAAAGTCCGGATTAAACTTTGAGGACTTATGTCATCAGGGTATCGTCAATCATCTACTGACGTGGCTCGTTAAATGCTAACATAAATTTTTAAAAAATTTTCATTGATGTGGGACCCATCGTTGCTGATGTGGCCATCAAAGTAAGTCCCACATCAGCTCTAAAAACGTTGAATCTCTCTACTCCCTTAGACGTAGCATTTTTGGACGGATACGAGACGAAGCGCTTGTGGAAGGTAGACGCAACGTTTTGTCGAAACCCCTCCTCCCTCACACACACGTTTTCCTCTTTCCTATTCCCTAATCCCTAATCTGTCATCCACAGACATCACCATGGAGCATGCTCTTCTTTTCTAATCCTTAATCTCCCATCGATATTTCCTAATGGACGCAACATTTTCTTCCTTAATCCCTAATCTCACATCTTCTTCCCACACAATCTCCCATCTCACGCTTCTTCCTTCTTTTTCCCTGTGTGTTCTTCCTCAGAAGACATCTCATCATAGTAGGTCATTGTTGTTTGCCTTTTATGTTTTATGTGGTCCCCTAACTCTGTTTACTTTTCTATAACTTTACATTCAATCTAATTTCAAAAAAAACTTTACATTCAATCATTTTGTTATTCATCCTTATCTTAGTTTTTCATTATTTTTCTTATCTTTGTTATAATTTTTTTTCCCATATAGAGACATCTTTCTTAAAGAGTTGGTGTGGTTAGAGTAAATATAAGATTCAATAATATTGAAGGACATTTAATATTTTAATTTGAGTTTTCATAAAGCTTTAATTAACTACTTGTTTTTCCCCCAAAGATTTCTAATTTTTGCAATATTTAATAAAGTGAATATTAATAATTATGATAGTTTTCCTTAATCCAATGATTACTTTTACTT
The DNA here is from genome assembly GCA_024520955.1 of Erythroxylum bequaertii. Classification (NCBI taxonomy): domain Eukaryota; kingdom Viridiplantae; phylum Streptophyta; class Magnoliopsida; order Malpighiales; family Erythroxylaceae; genus Erythroxylum; species Erythroxylum bequaertii. Next base: position 66,167,231 of record JANIJF010000008.1, read on the forward strand.
CTATTTCAATTATGTTTATCTTTGTTCTTTATTAAATTTAGACTAATTTCTTTAATTTATATTTAACTTTTCATCATTTGCGTGGAGGTCACTCTTTAATGAAATATGACAATTTCTTAGACAGAAAGTCTTAAGACTTGAATTTTCTTAAAGAGTCATTTATTTAAGTTATAAAGTTCACTTGCATATCTAGATTATATGATTGTTGATATGATGTTACTGCTTTATTTCTTCTAGTTATTTTACACAAGTTATTCCACATTTTTCATGTCACTAGTAGTTGGCACTAATGATTATTGGACTATTGACTTTGAATATAAAACATATGTATGTTTTTAGAGTTCAAGTTATGTGTATATTTTTAGAATCTAAGATGTATTTTATGTTTGTTTTGAGTTGAATGATATACTTTTTGTGATAGTAGTTGATAACGAAATTAAGTTGAAAGAACAATTTGTTTTAACATAAAATTATTAATTTAATTTTGACATATGTTTTTATATATTTTACAAATAAATAGAGGGAAGTTTAATTATTCTTGATAAATCAGTCGCTTCAGGAAGATTCAATAATTCAACTTGAGCTCATGCTAGATTGGTTCCTGAGATGAAGAACCATACCATTTGTTTGTATTATAACAAGCATTTAAAAGGTGAAAGAATCACAATATTAAAGAAGTATTTAGTTAGAATCAAAGGTGATGTAGAGCCTTATAAGAAAGTTAGTCATCACGTGAAATAACAAATGAAAACGTTGCTTGAAGAGTGTTAGTATAAGAAAGACAGAAGACAAAGATTAAACTAAGAAATTGGTAGTGGAATTCTTTTTGCAGTGGTCAGGATGATACTGGAGATTTTGAAGGTGGTATTACCTCTCAACAAGAAATGATTATTACACTTGATGTAAGGAAGAGAAGATAAGTGTCTAACTTTTTTACTCCACAACATGTTTTAAAACTCAACCTTCATCCTGAAGTACCTTACAATATAAAGAAGCAACTCATAATATGGAATGTCAATAGCAAGATGGTGGTATGATGTAGGTGTATTATTCAATAATGCTCATTCTTATTATTACCAGCCTATGTTAGATGTTATTTCCTCTTACAATTTAGAATATAAAGCTCCTTCAATGGATGACTACAAAGTTAATCTTTTGAATATCTTTATTTATAAATAAAGAGTTATTTGGATGAAAGAAGAATAACTTGGGCAACTTATGGGTGTTCAATCATGTATGTGCTGGAAAATAGAAGATATGAGCCTATTATTAATTTTTTTAGTTAATTCTACTAAGGGAATAATGTTTTAGAAGTTCACTGATGTATATGGTCTCATTAAAAATGTTCATATTCTTTTTTAGACATTTGATGAAGATGTAAACAAACCTGGACTTGAAAATTTTGTACAATCTATCCCTAGTAATCAGTATGCTATAAAGCAACTAGAAAAAGTTACAAAGCAAGTATAATTCTTTTTATTGGACTCCTTGTGCTACATATTGTATTGATATGATGATGAAAAATATAAGAGATCCTAGATACTTTCCTATCATTGATGGAATTGTGCAGAAAACAAGAAAAGTGACTGAGTTCATCGACAATCGTATTTGGGTCCTAAATTTGATGATAAAGAATTCCACTAATGGTAGGAATTTTTCATCTTGCTATTATATGATTTGTGAATAATTTCTTATCACTTCAATGTTTTGTTCGAATGAATAAGGAGTTGAGATAAATGCTTATAAATGATAAGGGGGTTGTATCTCAGTATGTCAAGTCTAATGCTAGAATAAAGGATTTTAAAATTATATTTGAAGATCATGAATTTTGACCTTAATGTCAAATTGTCATATGAGTTTGTGAGCCTTTAGTGAGTGTATTTTGTCTAATAGATAATCATGAGGAGGCAAAAATAAGTTATTTTTATAATGCCATAAAAAGGGCAAAGGAAACAATAAAGGCTAATATGAAAATAGGTCTTATTTGTATGCACCTTGTCTTTTAATCATTAATGAAAAATGAAAAAGATAACTTTACTCTCTATTGTTTGTAGCTAGGGCATTTTTTGAATCCCAGAGTCTATTTTAGACCAAGTTTTATAAAGATAGTTGAAGCTAATAAGAGAATGCTATTAACTTTCATAACAATTATTACACATGAGATGATGCAAGATCTTCTAAGCTTACAAATGGAGGTTTACAATGATGCTTCTGGTACTTATGGGACGCACATTGGAATTTGTTAAAGAGACATACCTAATCCAAATATATATTTCTTAACTTTGTTGCTTGCTAAAATTAATCATTACTTTATTTTATTTATTAGTTTACTTTTATTGTCCTACAGTTGTTTGGTGTGACCAATTCAAAAGTGGTGTTTTAGAATTAAAAAGTTTTGCAATTCAAATTTCAAGTCAATGTGTGAGTAAAGTAAGATGTGAAAGGAATTAGAGCACATTTAAATTCATCCTTTCCAAGAAAATGATCATATTGGAATAGAAAAGATTAAACAATTTGGTTGCATTCGATACAACATAAAGCTTCGAGAAAGATATGTTATTATCGTTATTAAGTTGAATATAATTTCTTAATAATTTAATTTATTTGTATACTGTGAATTTTAATAAAAGTAGTTGTATATATCTAATTTGTCTTGATTATATCGATCTTTTAGTTAAATGGGTTTTTGAGGAACTAAGTTTGATAGATAAGAGTAACTTTGAATATAATCTTGGACGGTAAAATATTGACTTGCATTTGGTTCAATGAATTTAAGTTATGATTGATAAGTGTGAATTGAATCATGTTTTAGGGTTTAATTCGATAGGTATTTAATTGTTAATTTAGTCATTTAGTGTGTGTTTATGTTATAATTATGTTAATTTGTTAATTATTTGTGTTTAAGTGTTGTTATGGGTTAGTATAAGCATTTGAGCTTAATTATTATGTCTTTGAGGTACCTTGATGTGTTTGTTAGTATTTCAGGGTCAACATCGAAGAATAGAGAAATTTTGGAGACACTTGGCCCAAAACAACAGCCTACAATCGTGGCACAATAGGCCACGATTGTGACAGAAGCAAGGGAGACAGCCCACGATCATGGCCCATATGCCACGATCGTGACAAAAGCATAGGACTTGCCCCACAATCGTGGCCTTCCTGCCATAATCGTGACAGAAGGCTGTGGCTTATGTTGGGCAGATGCGAAAACACCTAGAAAAAGTCAAGTTTTGAGGGAGTTTTTGGACCTTTTCGACCTCGGAAAAACCCTAAGGCTGCCCAGAACACATCAAGTATATAAAGAATGAGACAAAAGAAGAGAGGAGCTTCTTGCATCAGCCACCATTGAGAAACCTTAGAGAGAGTTCATCGAGAGATTGAGAAGGAGGCGAAGGAAGAGAGATGTGGAGAAGAAGCTGACACGAAGTACTTCCCACACTAGGAGGTTTCTCGACGTTGTTGCCTCCTTCATCCGTTCAGATCTAGTTTCTGGTGTATTTTATTTATGTATACAATTGGAATAGCTGTTGAGATAGGATTTTACGAATGTTAAGGAATGTCTAAACTCACCTTCGGATTGTTTTTATCTTTGATTCAATAAAAATCTGATTGTTTATGTTATTTGGATTCATTGTGGTTGATTTTTGCACTTGCATAATTTGGTGATAGACTAAGGGGGTGAACCGAATGAAAAATAATTAAATTGGGCTAATGAGAGTTAGGTGATTTAATAAGAAAGAGAAATCAATCAAATCGGTAATTCTTTGACGAGAGATCTCACATAGGTTCCAGTAGTCTATTGGAAAACTTTAGATCTAATTAAGGTTTGGATCAATTGTGAATTGAGAAATTGCAATTTTCTATAATCTGATACGTCTTCTAGGAAGACGAGTCGAAATGTATGTTTTTATTGTAGTGAAAAAACATCACAAAAAGTTTAAATTT
>JANIJF010000008.1:66276781-66289107 GCA_024520955.1 Erythroxylum bequaertii
GATTAAATCATAAGTTTTATGCTTAGATTTGGTTCTGAGATTAACCTAAAATCTCTACCTAATTGCTTCCGCTGTGTTAGGAATAGAAATGGATGTGGCTTTCGTTCCTCACTATATTGGGGGGTACGGAGTATTGCCTAAAAAAGGGATCTAAAAAATTGTTCAACCAATCATTATATATTACCAAGCATCTTTTTTATTCCTTACTCATTCCTTTCTTCCCATACCAACTAACCAAGTACTCCCCAAAATTTATATTTCTTTCTTATGAAGACAATAACCGATCTCATAAATTAAACCATGAAGATACTGAGATAAACATATGAGCACTAATTAGAGAATAAGTTCATTAAATTGACCCGATTATGAAGATCCCAAATGGAATATTACTTATGTCTATATATATTTCCTCATGACAATAGTTGTATAATTGACTCTTAGACTTGAGATCACCAAAGTATCTCATGTGAGAATTATTATCTTGTAATGCTACTTATGACCTATTCTAGTTAAAGTAGCTCAAGTGATAGTACTTAGATATAACATGCATTATATAAAGATAGTTGAGTAAGTTAATAAAGAATTCGTCACTATAAAGTAATTAGGGAAAATATTCAGCTATTTTTTATCAATAGTGATTTGAGAAATTTCCTATGAGTGAATTAATATTTGAAAATGTGCTTTCAAATATCAAATTATAAATGAATCACTAATTTACAAAAATGAATATAATTGGATTTAAAAAAGTAGACACTAATTCTATATCTGTCTCCAATTAGAATAATGAATATAATTGGATTTAACACAAACTACTTTGATTTTTTTAATATTTTGGTGGCCATGATATGATGCTAGATATCAATGTTGATATACGATTATAAAATTTTCAATTAAAAAATTAAAGATAAAGTTTTAATTTACATATTAGAATTATAATTTATAATCATCACTAACTTATTGTGAACCTAATGGTTCATACATAAAAGAGCAATTTAACAAATAAGAACTAATCTGAATTAAGTTAGACTTAATTGTAAAGTTTGAGAAACTTTATAAATTAAAAATTTGATATTTTATTTTATTAATATTAAATCTTAATTATAATTAAAGTTAAACCTTAATTAGAATTAGAATTTTTAACTTTAATAAGAAAGAGTTTGTAGTGTCTTTTTCTATAAAGAGAGAAAAGGCATAAGGAAGCAAGTATTCCTATCTTTTCCCTCTCAAATATTGAGTTCTTTTTACTATTTCTATAGGTACCTTTAGAGGCTAGAGACATAGATAGCTTATGATTGACAACGCAAGAAATTTTTTTGTAGGAATCTAAATCAAGTATGATTAAACCTTTTGTTTATAATTTATTGTTTTCAAGTTATTAAATTGAAGAGATCCAATCATGAAATTTAAAATTTTTATGTTTTTAATACGCTTGTTATTTGATCACAATCAATTTTTAAACATGTGTGTTACAATATACAAACCCATTTAAGTGAGTGGTCTGAAAATGAATATATATTTTAAGTTCCCAAAATAAGCATTTTCAGTTAACTTGCAAAGGAATGATAACATTTGCATTGTATCATTTCTTCTTTTATAATATAGTAAGCCAAAAGAATCTAACAGGTATTTTGTATATAAATCCTTTGCTTAAAAAATTTTGTTTCACTTATCTCATATCTGACACATGCTTAATAAGAGCAAAGAAAAAGAAAAGGTTTATTTATTCTAGAACCCTTTTTTGCGTAACTCTAACTTTTACCTTTTCAAAATTGCCTTGTTAAATTATTAAAAGATTTATAATTTAAGATTTTTGATTAACTCAAAGAAGATGGCTTCTAAAGAAAAAAGATAACATCTAGGTACATAAGCAACAAAACAACCAAAATTGAACCAGAGAACATTTTGATGGTGTATTTCATGGGATCATAGTCTTCTCTAGAGGCGCTACTTTAGGATGGCGTGATAGCTGTAGAAGGTGTTAGGGAAACTAACTATGATCTAATTATGGGTGCATCAGAAAAGGAATTTTTACAATTTCTTGATTAAATCTCTTTAATTAAATAACTTAGAAAAAATGAATCATAAATAAAAGGGTTGAAATGTACCTTATTTTGATTCTTGCATAATTTTTTCCTCAAACTATTAACCAAAAATTTTCACACGTCCAACATCTAATAATATCCACTAAGAAAAGGAAAAGAAATGAACACTTCAGAGAAAAAAGTAGAAGTTCTAGCTCTTTTATACCTTTCTCATACTTATAAAGCAAAAGAGTAGAGTTTCTTTCTTATTAAAATTGAACTTCTTAATTGTAGTTAAATTCTACCTTTAATTATACTTACAATTTAATTTTAGTAAAATCAAATATCTCATATTTGATTCTTGAAGTTTCTTAAACTTCACAATTAAGTCTAACTTAATTAAAATTGATTTATCTTTTTTAAATTGCTCTTTTGTATGTGACTCCTTAGGTTCTTAACATGCTATCAATGAATATAAATTATTATTCTAAGTTATGACTAGAATTAGATAAGTTAAAACTCCTATTAATATATCTTTAATTCGAATAATTTATAATAATAAATCAAGATTGGCATCTGGCAATATGTCATAACCACCCAAATATTAGGAAAGTCAAATAGTTTGACTCAACTTGTCCTTGTATAGTTATGATGTATAATTTAATCATTTCATTATATAATATTCTAATTGAACATAGAATATCTATTTAGTGTCTACTCTTTTAAATTCAATATTCAAAGATCAATTCATTTTAGCAAGATTTCATTTAATCAATACTAATTAGGAATAGTGGAACATTTTCCCTTATTACTTTCAAAGTAAGGAATCCTTTATTGACTTAATTATCTCCATATATGGTTTATACTATATTCAAATACTATTGATTAAGCTATCCTAAATAGAATAGGTCATAAGTAATATTAAAACATATTAAGTCTCACATAAGATACTTAAATAATCTCAACTTTAAGGATCCATTATATAACCGGAATCCATATACAAATAATTCTATTTGGGATCCTCATAATCGAGTTAATTTAGTGAACTTATCCTTTAATAAACATTGACATATTTGTTTAAATATCTTCATAATTTAATTTATGAGATCAATTACTTTCGACAAATGAAAGAAATATAACGTGTGCTAGTTTTACCTTTTCATTAATGTCCCATCTTGATGAAACTACAACTACGAATAACTAGGACTAATACATATATACAAATTGAATCTCATAATTATGATCTTATCATAATTTCAATTATAAAGTAACTATTATAAGGATTTTACCTTTAGTATTAAAACATCAAATGTAATTACCAAAATACATAAAGATAAAAAATTACTTCATTTAATTATATCACAAAATCTACAACCAACTAAATGACTGTAAGCATACACCAACAATCTTCCACTTGTATTATGTCATTCTCTTAAGTATCTTCTTAATTATCATTATAACTAAGTGAGACTAACTAAATACATTCTTGGATTTTTTTATGAAACCTTAGCTTTTTTCACATGAATAATGGATCTAATGTTTTATAATAAATTATTGTTTCAATAATGCAATAAAAAATATTAAGTTTATTAAAGAACTTATTAATCGAAATAATCATTTTCACTAAATGAAAAATATATTATAGCTTGATTAACAATTAATGCTACATTGGAACCTTTCCATTCTCAAAACATATTGTTATGAGTAAAATATACCTTACATATCATTTACTTTAAAAGTTGATATCCATATGAACTTGAAATCAAATATCAACTCACACATAGAATAATTGATATCTTTAATAATTTATAAATATTGGATATCTCAAACACTAAACACTTTTAGTACATTATCTATATACTTAGATTATAATAGGTAAACAATTTATGTATCTATTTCCATTAATCTAACTCCCACAATTAAGTTATGACCTTTTCATATCCAATACTTGTTATTTTTGGGCTATTATATCTTCAACAATTGAAAATATGAAATTGTTCTCTATGAGCAAATATATCGCTACATACTCCCACTTAAGAGTATAACTATACTCTCACAAACCTTCTTTTAGACTTAAAAAATCGATAATCATCTCTAAAACAAAATTCATTATGAAAGTGAAATTTTCAACATCTTGTAACCTTTCAACTATATATCAATTATTTTAACAAAGGCACTTATTATAATTAAATGTATAGTCATGAGGATTAAATTTTTTTAAATTGGATAGTATAACAAATAGAAATCAAATCTATGTGCCTTAATTTATCCACATCGCTATATTTTGATTGTGAAGTTTCTATTTTCTTAGACTTTCTCCTTATTAGGCGTGAGACTTTCTCCTTATTAGTTGTGAGTTTCTTTTATTAGTTCTCTTAGATTTCTTCCTCATCACTGTAATAAATAACAAACTTGAAAAGGATAAAGGCATGATAAGTAAAAACTATCACTTTTCAACATTTAAAAATGAATGATAAATGATAAATGCTAAATGCTAAATGTGACACAATTCAATATACTGGAGAACTTTGGTATCTTATTTGGCCTTAATTCTCATTTTATTCTTCTTACAAAACTAGTTCTTTTGATCATGATATTTTGTTATTCGTTAAAATGTAAAGATTTACAATATAAAGGTAATTGAAAAAAAGAAAAAGAAATTTAATTAATTTCTTCAATTTTAGGTATAGATATGATGTCCATATAACTCTTCACATTCGTCTACCATACTATCTCAATTATGTGCATCTTGATCTTCCTTCTATTTTTGGATGAAGAAAAATTTGGTCTTATTTTATCATCTTAAAATTCTCGCATCTTGTCATGATTGCCAATATACTGTGATAGATATTGATAAGTTTGAATCTTCTTATTTTTACTCTAAACTATAAGTTCACCCATTAAGCAATTTAGAGTTTAACTTTCTTCCTTAAGGCCTTTGATCTTGATGTATCTTGATTGATGTTGCTCCAATATTATTTTATGTACAATGACAAAATCTTTTCAAAAGAAAGACTTGGAAGAGGTTAGTCAATAAAAAAATACGATAAAAATGCTTATGTAAACTTTTTGATTGTAATGATGATTGAAAAAGTTGCTTGAATGAAATTAAAAATATAAAATATAAAAATGAAAAAGCTTTAGAAATGATTAAAAAAGGAAAACTTTTATGTAAAATATTTTTAAAGAAATGACATTTATGATATAGGCATACTAACACTATATAGTCTAAACAATGCGTAATTTTAAAACCTAATATGGTTGCTTCCTAATTTACTCAAACCATGCATGATAAGTTAAATGAAATAAGAATTAAGGAAGGTAACCTCATTTTCTTTAAGGTATGTCCTAAATCTTGACTAACCTTAAAGATTGGTACTATGAGTATTTATAAACTAATTAGTTCACTTAGTTTGATAGACATAATGAACCTTGGAAAATGTTAATAGATATAGCTAATCTCATATAGAATATTCCACTTATATTCTAGAAATTTTTAGCCATTATGCAATAATATTTCAATAGAGGCAACATATGAATAATTCCCAAAATTCAACTAATAACAAGTATAATACAAATTAAGTAAATGAATATAAAGAAAACAAATAGTCATTAAATAATAGATGAATTTCAAATTGCTACAAAATTTTCAAAAGTCTTACATGAGCTTAAAAAATTCACCTCTTACTTTTGAAAACTTCCATGTACTTAAAAATTCATTATTATAAAGGGTAATGTTAGTAGTTCAATCTTAATAAGTTTCTAAAAAGTCAAAACTTTAATAATTATCATTTTCTTCTTCTAATTTAACTCTTATTTCATATTTAAAAATTATATTTTTATCTGTAACGTTTCAACTAGATATTAGAAATTGAACAATCCTATAAGAGAAGAAGTTATATACCAGATAGTTCTAATTAAAAAAAGTTGGTAAAGTAACATGTTCCTATTGTGAATTGCTCAAATATCCTCTTTGATTGATCATTCGAACACCAAATAGGTCAATTAGCTTAACATGGTAAATTATTTTAAGCAATCAATACCTTAAGACCAATTTGAGATCCCTCTTTTCTTCCATTTTCTTCTCTTGATTGATTTCCTAATCTAATTAACCATACTCTTAAAAAAGCTTTATTTTAATATTGTAAAATATGAATTTCATTAAATCAAGTCATCTATAATAATACAGTCTTTCTTTGCATTTGCTTTAACTATTTTTCTTGCCTTTACATATTCAACAATCTTTGTCTCAATTTCATTTTATCTTTATAAAGAATCAAATCAATTATAAGTTAAAATTTACTTAATTTAGGTAATTCATTTTACATTGAGGGAAAAAGCTAAATCATGGTTCAAGTTAATACCTTCTAAATTTATTTCCACTTTATATGGTCTTGCTAAAAGTTTTTTAGCTTAGTATTTTTTTCCAGCATAAGCATCAAAACTCAAGAATGACATCTTCTCTTTTCAGTAATTAGAGAGTGAAACTTTATATGATACTTAAGAGTGATGGAAAGTTTTGTTAAGGAAGTGCTCGTACTATGGAGTTGATTGGGGATTACAGATGTAGATTTTTTTTTGTTGTGGATTGAGTCACCATTCATGCAGTTAAATGATGCATCTTCGGGTGGAACTACTAACTTTAAGACTCTTGAATAATTAAAAATGTGCTATTATTATGCATAATTACTTATGGGGAAATATGAGGCCAAAGCCAAAATCAAGTGTTATCGATTATGTTGATGTAGTGAAAAAATTAGAGGTGAAGTTGGAAGCTTTAAGTAAGAAGCTTGATAGTATAATTTTGGTAGTTTAACTAGTACGAATGAAGCATTGTAATATCTGTGATGGCAATTACCCCAATTATGAATATCATGCACCTTATAACAAGGAACAAACAATAATGCAAGTCAAGTTTGTGGTAAATTATATAGGATAAAGCAATAATCATAAATTTTTATGGAATAATTAGGATAATATGGAAAGGGGCTCTACCTAAATTTTATCACTAACAATAGTAAGAAAGGAAAAAAAGTGTCTTGCTTCCAAATTACTAAAGTGCTCTTTATAATCAATAAGCCTTTATCCAAAACTTGGAAAATAATATAAGATAGCTTGCTATGCTTGTCTTTGAAAGGTTAGTTAAGTACTTTTCTTAGTAACATCGAGCTAAACATAAGGGAACAAGTAAACACGATAACTTTAAGGAGTTGCAAAGAGCTAAAAGTAGAAGGATAGAAAAAAAAGAAGGAAAAGGTTTTTGCATAAGAAAATAAGGATAAGGAGAAGAGAAAGAGAAAGAGAAGGAGCAAAATAAGTAAAAATATCTAGGTAAACTTAAGGTAAATAGAAAGGAATATAATTTTGAAAAGTTTTAGAACTTTTTAAAAAGTTAAATATTAACAAAATTTTTGTTTAAACTCTTCTTTAAATGTTAGAGTATTCTAAGCTTTTTATTGTAAGATAAATAAATAAATATCATTGAAATAGTCAAAAAGGCAATTAAGCCAGGTACAAGACTAAAAAAAAATAGTTATGTAACTATATAGTTAGATAGTCTATCTTTAGAGCAAAGCTAGAACATAATCTAAAATAGTCATGGCATAAGCTACACTATATATCAATTACATTTCATGGAAGAAATTAAACCATTAATAGCTTGGTTAGTTATCAGTATCTCTCTGATCTAACAATCAGTCCTATTTGCAATAACGTATTTGTTTGTATATGTCTATCCCTAATGATTCTTTGGTTTCAAAGAAACCAAATCGGGTAGACTGAGCCAGTTAAAATACGGCTTAGGCACTTCTTGTCTTCTCCAATGCTTTAATAGAGATTTTTAGCCTAAGAAAAAATGTCTTCCCAGTCATTCACAGGGCAACGAAATTCATTTTGTGTTGTATCCTCACTTAAACAGAATATGAGAACTTGCACTTGAAGAATAGGTGATTAGCAGTTTCAGGTAATGTGTTGTTTAAGACACAAATTTGATAATTGTTTTCCTTCAATTTATCCTCTAGCGGCCAACCAAGTTACAAAAGAAGCCTTAGGCATAAGGGAGCCTTTCCACACTATATTATACCATAATGTATTCGGATGATGAGGTCTTATAGCTTTTAAGTAAGAAGAGTTGGTGAATTTTCCATTACTGCCAACAAAACAAATTAATTTATCCTTGATTGATGAACTTAAAGTATTATGAGTTCTTAAAGGATATCTTTTCTAATAAGAAGAGACTCGAGGAGTTATTGATGTTTACTTTAAATAAAGAGAGCTTTTCCATATTATAAAACAAGCTACCTATAATATTAAGGATTTAGGGAGTTTTACTATTCCTTGTAATATTTGTATCTTTGACAATTGAAAGGGAATTAATGAACTTAGGAGCTAGTATTAATTTGATATAGTATGACATTTTTTAAGAAGTTAAGGTTGAGTAAACCTAAACCAACTAGGATGAGCATTCAATTAGTGAATAGGTCAATTAAGTATTCTAGGGAGATTATAGAAGATGTTCTAGTTAAGGTTGACAAGTTTATCTTTCCTATTAATTTTGTGATTATGGATAAGTAGAAGATATATAAGCTCTTTTGATCTTAAGAAGATTTTTTCTAGCTACTACTAAAGCTATGATAGATGTGTATGATGGGAACTTAATCTTAAGGATAGAGGATAAGAAAGTAGACTTTAAGATATCTAAAGCCATGATACATCCCTTTGAGAAAGATGTTACTTATTTCTTTGTAGATGTGATTGATGCTAAAATTTCTAATGGTATACAAGCGATAGGACCTATTAGATACTTGTATCATACAAGGCAAAGAAGAGGAGATGGATGAACCTATTATATTAAAGCATGTGACATATTTAGATGCTAATGACCTAATGATTAGGAATTTAGTAAGGATTCCATCTAAAGGAATAATAAAGAAGCAATTATTAGGAGCCAATATAATGATTTAGGTGCTTTTATTTTAGTTTAGTAGCTTTAGGAACCTTTAGCATTAATTTTTAGTATTTTCTTGTGTGATTTTGCTGCATGTAGCTTATATTTTAAATAAAGAACTTCAATTGTATTTTTATGTGCTTTCACCATAGGTACATGATACCCACCACCAGTTTGTTGAAATTACAACTATAGAGCTTTTATTGTCAAAAGAGTATCATTTATTATGATTTCCTTTTTCCTTTTTTATATTTTTACTTATTTTTATATTTGTATATACTGAAGATAATGTAAAACTCAATTGTAGGAGGAGAGATTGCTATTATTGTCTAAAATTTAATTAATACTAGCTTAATATAGAACAATTATGAGAAAAATTATAACATTAAAAGAATATTGATTGAGATAATTTATCATAAGTTTAGTTGTTTTTGTATTTGTGGGAAATTAGTTATGAGCATTGACTATGATACTTGATTTCTAATTTTGCTTATTAATTTAAAATGAATATTTTATTTGAAATATAATACTTTTATGTATAATTTGGACATATAATTGAGTTATAAATGAATTATTTGTAAGCATTTTTATTATAATATAAAGAATAAGGAAAAGAAAAAAAGAATTTGTTTGTGAATAAGTGAGTATAAAATAAATTCACTCAATTGGCTTCATACCAAGTAAAAACGTTGAAGTTAAAGAATAGTGCTAGTAACCATTTGAAACAGTGAACTAAAAAAGTAAACATGAGTATTTATGGTAAGGTGTTTATTCTCATTTCAAAAGGTTATGTTACTTTTCAAACAAACCTTTAAATGCTTATAAGTTAATTTAAAGATAGTGTTTTACTTTCTTTAAATATGGGTAATGAAAATTTTTGAAAGTTGAAGCATTTTACTCATGTATGTTTCTTTACGTATTAGGTTAAATTTTAGGGATTAAGTTAAAATCTAAAAGATTTTAGAGTTAAATTAAATTGATTTATGACCACATGTAGCTAAGTGCCTAGCACTTTGATGAACTTTTCAAATAAATGAGTAATTAAAAATCTTGATTGATGTGATTAATTTGTTAATATTTTTCTCAAAGTTACCATCTATTTAAGTTAAGAGTGATGAAATTGACTTTCTTGAGGGTAAGCAAATGCTTAAGTATACAAAATTTTGATATGTATTAATTAGGTTATGTTTTTAGTAAGATTTTTTGTTTCTGTTAGAAAGGTTTTTTATTGGATTTTCTACTTATATGGCCTTTATTTTGTTTACAGACCTTGTTTTACCTCCCCAATAAAGAAGGAATGAATTTAGACAAGTTGGAACCAAGTAAGAGAAGTTTTAGCTTTACTTTAAAGGAATACGGCTCCAACACGAGGAACCAATATTACGCCTTCTTGAAGCTGTGTCGTATGTCATAAAATACGAGTCTAACATAGGTCTGTATTTTAGAACTATGTTGACAGTGTTTATTTTTGTAAACTTGAGAGTTGTTGCAAATGGGAGGAACATATGACCAAAATAAGTCTGGACCTATATGGTTGAGACATTTTTAATTTTATAGGATTTTGTAAGAATAAAAAGTAGTTTTTGGCGTCATAGAGTAGCACATCATATTGGAGACGAATTAGATTGTCTTAATAAAATAAAGGAGTAACTTGAGAGAAAAGAAAGTGGATTTCCCCCAAGATTCAAGTAAAGACATCAAAATTTCAAGATATATAAGAATGATTTGTGTTATCTTGTTGTCTTTCTTGGTTCTTATTAATTTCTTTATCTTAGTATGGAATAAATTAGCATAGTTCTAGATTCAATGATCCCTATGACTATATGTTTGTACTGATACTTTAATTTAATAGAATAACTAAGTTTTGTTATGAATTATTCATGATTCTTTATTGTGACTAAATTGAATTATGTTAGATTTTATTTTAATTTCATATTTCATATACATTGATTGATAAATCATATGTACGAATAGATCATGACATGAATAATAGCAGTCATATAAAATATTAGAGATTGGAGAAAAAAATTCTAGGTTAAGAGTCAAATTTATCAAGGGAATTCATAAAGTATTGATTAGAAAGAGATTTAAAGCAATCAACTTAAAGATATGTTTTCTATCTTGAGAAAGAATATAATTGTAACTTTAAAATTTCTACAGGTCAAAGAGACTAAAGTTAATCACTAAATCAAAATAAATTTAGGTAAAAAAGCATTAAGAAAAGATTATACATCTAGATCATAATTATCATTTGGTTGTTCATTCATTTTCAATGCTTTACTTTATTATTTTAAATTGAAAGTGTTAGTTTAAATGATTCTTCATTTTCACATTAATTAATAATTTTATTAGACTAGATAATATAAATAAAGTCATTATATTACTTATAGTTCTCGTGAGATAAACACATATATTCACCTAGACTATATTATAAAAAGATAGGTATACTTTCGTAGTGATCATTAGTACATTTAAAAATACACATAATCATTTGTAGTGCATTTAAAAAAATAAATTGACAAACTTATAGCCAATATGGAAAATTTTATATATAGACACTCCTAGTAAAGATAGAAAGGACCTTCAAGAAGACAACTAGTTAGTAAAGGGTAAAAAAAATAGTTAAGTAAGAAAATAGCTAGGTTAAGCAAGTTAATGAAGAACTTTGGTAATGTAAGAGCATAATATAATCATAAAAATATCATATAAACTAATAAAGAACACTAATAAAGTAGCCTAACAGGAGAAGTATGTAACAAACATAGTTTATTAAGACTTTCTAGATTTCTGACACCCTATAATAATGGGCAAGTTGTCCAACATAGGGAAAAAAGTAAATTTAATAAGGAAATGCCTTTGTCTTCGTAATAAAATCCAAATCAACATTCGTTTAAGGTTATGCATTAGTCTTCTAATGCATAAAAACGACCATATTTTTCCTTAGTATCGTTTCTAAGGGAAGATTTAAAAGGATCTAACATTTACTTCAAATTGTTATAACGAGATGCACATTGAAGACTGTTAAATTATGAACCATTAGGTGAAGGAGGCTAGTGATGAGTGAAGAGAAGGATGGTGAGGAGGGATAAATTAGGGTTTTTATTAGAGCTTGTAAATTTCAGGATTAGGAATTAGGTAAAATTAAGGGTTTTATTAATTTTTAGTTAAATTATTTTATTATTTTAATTAATTATATTTAAGGTAAACGAAAATTGTTAGGAAAGAGGATCTAGTTTTTGTTTTATGATCGAGAGGCACTGTGGGTTAAATGGGTACATACAATCATTTTGAGAAGGACAAATTTTTGGCATGCACAACCTACCAATAGTAGTTCTTGGAGTTGGAGGAAACTCTTACAT
>JANIJF010000008.1:66407647-66420067 GCA_024520955.1 Erythroxylum bequaertii
AAGCCTACCATCATAGGAGAGACTTTTATTAGTCCACTTGTTGATCCTAGCTTTGAGTTTTTCCAAAAGCGGACTACAATCCCTACGGGTCAACCTTCTAGTAATGAGAGGAACCCCTAGATATTTAATAGGGAGACTACCACTCTTAAGGCTAGATTTCAACTCAATTTGAGGAGTCAAGTTATGCGCCTCAAGGGATAAGAAAAAATGGCTCTTTATAGGATTCAGTTCCAAACTAGACAATTGGGAGAAGGTCCGCAAACAATCAAGCAAAGAAGTCACAGAATCCAAATCAGCATGACAAAAGAGCATAAGATCATCAGCGAATAGAAGATGGTTTAGTTTTAGAGATTTACACCTCCAATGGTATTGGTATGAGGGATTACCATCTAAAGCCTTATTCAACCCTCTAGAGAGGACTTCCATCCTTAATATGAAAAGGAAAGGGGATAAAGGATCACCTTGCCTTAGACCCGTCTAACCTTTAAAGAACTTGGAAGGGATACCATTAATGAGGATAGAATAAGACGGGGACAATTTACATTCTTTTATCCAAGAAATAAATTTCCTAGGAAGACCCACGGATACTAAAACATTGATTAGAAACTCCTAGTGAACGATGTCATAGGCTTTTTTGAGGTCTATTTTGAAAGCACAACGCTTGTAACTATTGGAAAGGTGATAATTTCTAAGAATTTCCTGTGCCAACAAAACATTATCACCTATGCGACGATTTTGAACAAAAGCACTTTGGTCATGGCTAACAATGTGGGGAAGATCAGGTCGAAGTCTATTGGCTATGATCTTAGCAATGATCTTATACAGAAAATTGCAACAGGATATGGGTTTGTAATCTTGCACTGTGGTTGGTTGAGCTGTCTTAGGGATGAGGGAGATAAAGGTAGAGTTAAGCTCCTTAAGAAGTTTCCCATGCTCAAAGAAGTTCTTAATAGCCTCAGTGACTTCCTGTCCTATAATTGGCCAAGATTGTTTGAAAAAATACCCATTAAAACCATTAGGGCCTGGGGCCTTGTTCAGATTGAAGGAATGAAAGACCTTACATATCTCTTGATTATAAACTTCAGCTATAAGAGGGTTGGTAAGACTGTTAGGTAAAGGAAGTGGAAAGAGTGAGGCCACAAACTCTTGAGAAGAAGGAAGAGATTTAGAGCTCCCTATTGAATTCTGGAAATGGACCAAAAACTGATCTTGAATCTCTTTGAACCCTACAATTCGTGTACCATTGGCCAATTGTAAAGAGTGAATAGAATTCCTATTTCTATGAGCAATGAGGGACTGTTGAAAATTTTTTGTGTTTCTGTCCCCTTCGATAAGCCATTCAATACGGGAAGCTTGCTTGAAAAATGATTCCTGATCTCTAAGCGCTCTAAATAAATCATAGATGGCTTCAGCCTCTCTGTCTTTTAAAAGGGCAGATTGGGGGTTAAGCTGCATCTATTCTTGGAGACAGTTGAGATTGGCCTCACATCTCTCCACACATACACTAACATCTCCTATTTGACTTAATTTAAGGGATTTAAGGGCTCTTTTGATAAGTTTAAGCTTGGACACTACCTGAAACATAGGAGTGCCCCTGAGCTGATTAGACCAACCATCTTCAATGATTTGAAGGAAGTTATGATGGGAGGCTAGAAAGTTAGAAAACCTAAAGGGGGAGCTTCTCCTCTGCTGACTGAGTGAGTCCTTAACCACTAAAGGAGAGTGATCCGAGACATTCGGATTAAGAATGACACTATAAGATCTGGGAAACTTAGAGGACCGCTCAGAATTGATGAGAGTTCTATCTAGTTTCCTTGCTACAAAGAGATCTCTACTTTGTTTATTGGTCCATGTAAATGTAGGGCCAGTAGTATTAAGATCAAACACTGCACAGTCTTCTACAATGTTTGCTTGTATGTTTATTACTTTTTAATTACTACTAGATAAAATTGAGGTTGTTGAATTCCTAACCTCAACTTTATTAAAATATAAACTTTTCATCATTTTGCAAAAGGTTAAGGAAGCTATGTATATATAAATATTCAAAGTGTTAGTTCCTTCGACCTTTAATTAAAGTTTGAGTACTGCTTTTATAAAAATCGTTTTATGATTGTACAAAATCATTTATCAATTCATGGAATCACTTGCAAATAACAGAAAACTAGATTAAGTAGACCATTCTTTCGATGATAGACTCTTCTTCAAATATCACATGCTTGTTAATGTTTATATCCATCCCTAACACAACCTTTGTACATGGACATAAAACCAGATAAAATGGTTTGATTTGATTGATATTGTTTGGCCTTCACATGTCTACTATTGAATCTGATCCTTGGGAAAATAATTAATAGATTGTTATCGCAATTGGCGTTTGCCAACTTTAGATTAATTATAACCATGCTATAAAACGTAATGAACAAAAGGATGGAACTTAAAAAAGTTTAACCGTCTAAGGTCCACAGGTGGTGGCATATGTGACCATTGCCTATCATTTAATAAGAAGTTAAGATTATCTTTGTTATTTAGTAATATGTGATAAATAAAATTGCAAAAAATATGAAAAAGACAAATATATTTATTAACCCAAATTTAGTAAGGTGATAGCTTACTTGTTTCCCTTATCATTTTGTTGAAACTTAAATTTGAGAACGAGAACCTTTAATCTTCATCATAAGTTTGAAAAGACTTCTTTTGACTACTTTTCTATTATCATAAGTTATCAATTATTATTTTGTATTACTTATCAAGCAACTATTTCTACTTTATTTGTATAATTGTTTATTTATAATTCAAGTACGAGACATTGTGAACTTTTTCTTAATCACAATTGAGTTTTAAAATTGTAAGTCCAATATTTATATTTACATTATTTTTAATAATTTTGGTCTAATAAAGTTTTGAGAGATGTATATAAATGAGTGATATAAAAAAAATCTTAGTTAACCTAAAGTCAATAGGCCAAATTTAGGTTGGCTAAGATTTAGGGCTAACCCTAAAAGCCCTATGGCTCAAAGTTCATTGAAAAAAAAATGTGTGGGTTTTGTATATATATATATATAAAGTTGCTCTTTACTTGCGAAAATACAAAATTATTGTAAGAGGTTCCTTTTTTGCCTTGTTAAAAAAGAGAACTAATAGAAATTACAAGTGTCTTGAAGAGTTGACATAGGCAATTGTTTTTTTTGTTAAATAACTATAAATTAATTTGCCTTTCTCTTCTCTATCCAATTTAAATTAATTTTCAATTGTTCGATTGATTTACTTTAAGTAATTCCTTTATTATTATATATTGATTGAAGTTAAATTGAGTTCATTGGTTAAAAATACTTTAAATTTACCAATACCTAATTTATCCATCCCACTTTTGGGTTCCACGAAAAACCAATAGTCTTTAATAGTGAATAATGAAAACTTTAAGGTACGTTAGTTGTTGCTTGAGGTAATAAGTCCTCTAATTTATACATGATTACTGTATTGGAGACTAATCATCAAAATTAGGCATAAAAGATTGAATCATATGAGTGTGAAGGGGAATGATTATTTGGTAAGTATGTTCATTTCTTGATTAAGAAATTAAAAGTTTCGTTTTAGAGTCATCCCCCTTTTGCAAAGTTGGATTTACTAAAGTTTGTACACACTGATGTTTGTGATCATTTTAAGATGAGATCACATGGTTGTATAATTTATTCTAACACCTTTATGGAATATTATTCTAGGAAACTTTAGGCTTATGCTTTGAAGACCAAATATTAGGTTTTTAAGAAGTTTAAAGAACTTCAAACCTTTTTGAAAGAAAAATAGACAATAAAATGAAATGCATTCATAATGATAATGGTGTTAAATATTGTTGATCTTTTGATAACTATATCAAACAACACATTTTCACACATTAAAAAAACTCCTCCTAAGACTCCTTAATTGAATGGTTTGGTAGAGAGGATGAGTAAAACTTTAATGGAGAAAGTTAAAAGTTAGAAACTTAATTGTGGAAGAAAAGTTGTCAAATTGCTTTTGGGTAGAAGAACTTTCCATAATTTCTCATGTTATCAATTCGTATCCCACTACTATTTTGATGGTAATGTTCCTAATATAGTTTGGTTTAAAAAGGATGCTTCTTAAGATCATTTGATAATATTTAGATGTAAAGCACTTGGGCATATTCCTAAAAATGATAGGTCGAAGCTAAATGTTATAACCAAGCAATTTGTCTTCATTGGTTATATTTAAATGAGTTCAATTGCCAATTTTATGATCTAATAAAGAAGAAACTTGTTCAAAGTTATAATGTAGTTTTCCTTGGGAAAATACTATCAAGGAAATTAATAAGGCTTAGAGGAATGATTCTTAAAGGAAAGATCTTGGTTGATATTGATTCAGTGTCTTTTAATGATGCATAAAATATACCTAAAGATGGTTATTAAGATGTTAAGATCCAAAACGAAGATAAAAATGGAGATAAAGTACAAAACGATTAGTAATAACTATAAAGTCTCTAAAAACTTCTCTCTAAGATATTTTCTAGATTGATGGAGAACCTAAAAGCTTTAAAGAAGCTATGAATAGTAAGTACAAGGAGAAATGATTTGAAGTTATGATGGATGATATGAAATCCTTACATGATGATAACACTTATAATTTAGTTAAACTACCTAATGACTAAAAAGTTTTGAAGAAATGATGAGTTTCCATAGTGAAGTGTGTTGATGACACTTTAATTTCATGGTACAAAGATAGATTGATTATTAAGGGATTTATCTTGAAGAAGGTAATTTATTTTATTGAAATCTTTTGTTTAATTATGAAGATTTCATCCATTTGAGTTGTGTTAGGGTTTAGCAGTATGACTTGACTTAGAAATTGAGTAGATAGATATGAATATTGATTTTGTATATGGTAATTTAAATGAGGAGATTTATATGGTGTAGCTAAAAGGTTTCAAAGAAAAAGGAAAATAAGATTAGTTCTATAAATTAAGGAAGGCTTGTATGGCTTGAAATAAGCAACAAGAAAATGGTACAGGAAATTTGATTTTATTATAAGAAAGCGAGGATTCAAGAAGACTTACTCTAACCATTATGTTCTTAGAGATTATATAATGATAACTTTGTTTTGTTTCCTTTTTTTCTTTTATGTTGAGAACATACTAATTATTGGTCAAAATGCTTTCAAGATTGTAAAGTCATATTACTATTTGAGTAAGGATTTGGCTATGAAAGGCATATGGCTAAGAAAGTTCAAATTTATTGGATTTAAATTACTATTTTAAAACCCATTTTATTCTTTTGACTAATCCTTTTTTTGTCTAAGATTTGGATTAGTGATGAGAAAGGGTAAGTTGACAAAAAAAAGAGGGAAAAAAGAGAGAGAGAGTGCAATAGAATTTTTTTAGAATCAATTTCATTTTTTGTGTGTAATCTAGAGTTATTTAGTTGAAATTCGATATAAAAATTTCTGAGATGTTGAAATTTTATTTAGAAGATTGCAGCTTTAATTCTTATTTTGTAAAAAATAGTTTGACTTAAGTTATTTACCATTTTTATTGGCAATTGTATTGTATCTTTTATTTGACACCTTTTTCTTATTGTTTTGAATTTTTTATAAGATTATTTTAGTGTAATGGAATTCTTCAATTCAAAGTGGGTTTATCAATGGACAAATAGTTGTTGTCATATATTTTAGAGAACTAATAATTGTGATTAAGGATCAACTTCAACTTGTTTTTATTTTTAGAAATTTATCATCTCACTGATTTTTTATCCATTAATACATGGGATCTTTTAGGATAGAATTTCACTAAGCTAGGTGCTCACTTTTCATTCTTTATTTTCTTATGTTCACAACAAAGAAAATTTGAAAGATCTTTTAGACTTGGTTAAATATGTTTTGTAAGATCATACATTCTTTTGAATTTGTGAAATGTGAACAAGGCACAATAAAGTATGGAATTGGTAGAGAATACGAGTTTTTTGTTTACCAAGAAGGTTTCCTTCAAGTTGATCCTAATGTTTTGAAGATATTATGCAGAGGATAAAATAGATTTAATAAAATTCCAAGTTGTTGTGTTATAGTATGAAGCCACCAAGTGCATGCTTATGTAATTTGGCAATTTGAAAGACTTGACTATTAGGAATTCTTAAGGTTTCCATGCTAAGGACACTGATAAATCCTTGTTTATTTAGTGCCAATAAGTTGCTTATATAAATATCAAGAATTATTTCCAATAAATAGAAATTTCATAATATTTATTGCCAATAATTTGCTTAAAAATAAAATTGGGTGCTACTCTTGTTTTAAAATTTCTCTTATTTCATCTGTAAGTATAAGCTTATATTACACGTATAAATTGAATTCTTGCTAACCTTCTTAATTCATTCTAATTAATAACAAAATAACTTATATAGTAATCAATAATATAATTAAAGGCTTCAAGTGTTAGGTGAGCAAGTGAATTGTGATTTTTAGTTGTTGCAATATAAGCTTTTCTTTTCTTTTCCTCTTTTTTGTTTTCTCACACTTAAGTATTTTTATAATAACAAGTTTTCAACCTTTCTTATGTCATCTTTACAACATTCCCACTTTTCGCTATGTTTGTAATCGAGGAGCCTCCTCTATAAAATCTTATTACTTTTTTTCTCCTATCAAGGAACCCAACTACTAAACCCTCGTTTAGTGCAACACCACCACTACCACCAATTACTCAGACGAGTGATCCCCAAGATGTCCATTTTGGGAATAACTCCCTTTATATTAAACCTCGACTCAAATGGAGAAGGGTGGTGGGAGAAAGTATAGATTACTCTCTTCAATATTTTCCTCCCTCCAGATCGAACGGTAGAGCCATTGTAGCTTCAGATATAGAGATATTGAAAGAAGGAGCAAGAACTTGGAATTCTAACTTAGTATGGTTTTTCTTAAGCAAGCATCTAACATTCCCTATGATGAGAAACTAGGTCAATATATTATGGAAAGGGAGAGGCCTTACAAAGGTGCTTTTCTCAAAAGATAATATGGTGCTTTTAAAGTTTACGATTGAGGCAAAAACAAAAAAGATTCTTAAAGAAGGTCCATGGTACATCCAAATCAATTTATTATTACTTCAACCATAGAAACCTGAAGTAATCCTTGAATACATCAGGCAAGAGAATATGTCCTTATAGATCAATCTTTATGGATTGCCATTGGAATACTAGTCTACAAAGAGGTTAAGTATGATTGCTAACTTTGTGGAAATTTTAGTTTGTATGGATTAAATAACAAATATAAGGAAAAGAATCGAATTTCTAAGGTTATGTGTCAATGTTTAACTTAAAAAGGATCTACCTGATACCATACCTATAATAAGACTCGGAGAAGGGGACTCCCTTATAGAGGATTCCATTAGGATATCATATTAGTGAAGGCCTCTTTAAAGATCCAAGGCAAGAAGTGGAAAGAAACTAGAAAAAAGATTTAAAAGGGGCGATTATAATAAACTAATGGGATTGGAAGTAGAAGAATTTATAGCTAAAAGGATACATAGTCTTGAAAAGCCTTTAAATATAAATATTGACAATTAAATGGAGCCATAAAACTAAGGGCACACATGAGAAATACTAGAATTAAAGATGTTGAGGTCTGGAAGATTAGAGCAAGGAGTGTGGAGGTAAACCATAAATGTTTAGAGGAATCCCAACAGCAAGTAAAAGAAGAAAGCGTACAGGAGATTTATGAGACTCAAAAGCCTAAATGCTAGGTAATATTTTCCATGATGGAATAGGGAACTGGAAGCTTAACAATAAAGAGTTCAAACCTGCAAGGACAATAAACAAGGCCAAAGGGGTTAAGATGGAAAAACCTAAATAACTTTGGTTTCATACAATGTAAAGGGCATAAAACCCAAATAAGCAACAATCCCTTAGAGGATTTATTTTAGAAAATAAACCTAGTATTATTGTCATATTGGTATAAAAAATGAGCAAAGGAAAGCTCCAATGCTCGGAGCTAACTGAAAATTATTGGAATTTTACCTCTTAACCACCATGATCATCACTATGATCGTATACTTCTACATTCGATATAAGAATTATTAATGTGGATATCATCAACACTAATGATCAATATATACATATAGTGGTGAAGTTCTTACAAGAGAACATCATAATTGCAGTTAAATATGTGTATTGTTTGAACTATGGTTTTCAAAGAAAGTGGTTGTGGCATAAACTCTAAAGTATACATCAGATTATTAACTCCCCAATTTCTGAGATTTCACATCACAATATATTCTTTAAAATATGTTGGAAATTATTTTTTAAGGAATTTTTCTAGTGATTTAAAAGAGTATATTTAACAATTGAAAGTCATAAATTTAAAGTCTAAGGGATGTTTCCATACATGGAGTAACAAAAATACCACTAATTGGTATAAAATAAAGAAATTAGATAGAGCAATAGAAAATAATGAGTGGTTGGCTATGCTTTTTTAAAGTAAAGCTACATCTCTAAATCCTCTCCTGTCTAATCACTCCTTTATCGTAGTACACGACTTATTTCTAATAACAAGAGATGTTTTCTTATAGGTTAAATAATTTTGTGGTTGAATATGTGAATTTTGGACAAGCTATTGAGAATGGGATTACATATCTAGTCTACGGGTATAAATCTTTTATTTAATGAGAAAATTATCCAAGATTAACAAAGAAATTAAAAATCTTTAAAGGAGTAGGGAATGCAATATCTTCTGGGTTGTAGTTGAGGCCAAACAAAAGTTGAGGGTGATGTAAGAAAAGGTGTAAGCCTATGTATTATTAGACCTCCCTAGACCTTGCATATTAGTGGGATTCATATTGGGTGTTGTTGTTGTTATTATAAGAAGAGGTGTAAAAACATCCAAGTGATATATTTCAGTTAAATAAGGAGAATAATGCATTAAATTCTTACATAATAGTGGAAAGGAATAACTGCTACCTCCTTAAGCAATTAATTAGAATGAAATGGATCCTGAAAGGGGATAGAAATAAAAAATTATTCCATAACACCATTTTATCCAAAAAGAATCACAATAAAATCTACTACCTAGTAAAAAATGATGGATCACAATATGAACTTAAGAGGCCTTCATATTTCTTAAAAGTTCCATGGGTGCCTTCGCTATGAGTAGGTATACTCTATAGGCTCTAAAATCTTTCATAAGGAGGTTTCCTTAATGAAGGAAATAAGCTAAATGCACTCATATTTAAGAAGTATTTGAATTAAGTCTTGAAAAAGTCCTTAGACAGATGGGTTAAATGGATTGTTACCCCAAAAAGCTTGGCCCCAAATATGGAATTTAGCGACTAAGGCTATATTAGAAGTGTTTGGGAAAGGCAAGATACCTTTGGAGATCAACAAAACCTTCCTATGCCTTATTGATAGGGGTAGATTACATCGTATTTTTGTGGGTAGTTTAGTATGTGTTTAGTTGTTAATTTGATTGTTTAGTATGTGTTTAGGATAGAATTGTGTTAGTTAGTAAATATTTGTGTTTTAAATGTTTTGTGGGTTGGAATATGATGTTGAGCTTCAATTTTATATTTACGAGGTGCCTTGATGTGTTTGTTAGTGATTTAGGACAATCGAAGGAGATTCGGAGAAGACTTAGGAAATAACTCAAGGCCACGATCATGACAGAAGCAAGAGCAAGGAGCCACGATTGTGACAGAATCTAGTGTAGGGAGCCACAATTGTGTCGTTATGGGCCACGATCATGATAGAAACAAAAACTCCTAGCCAAGATTGTGCCCTGCATGACAAATACATGGACAGTAGTCCCGACTTGAGTTTTCGAGGGATTTTTTGGACCTTTCGGACCCGAAAAAGACCCTAGGATTGCCCTAATTAGAAATACTATATAAGACATAAAGGATGTAACCCTAACAGAGCTTTTACATTCTACCACTTTTGGAAAGTTCAAAAGAGAGAGAAAAGAAGAGAGAGAGAGAAAGAAGAGGAAGAAAAAGCGAGTCTCGATGTTGCTGCTTCCCAGATTAGGTGGTCTCCTAATGCTGCTTCCTTCCTGGATTGTCTGATCCAAGTTCTATTTCCTTTCCATATCATTTTTTTCATTTAATATATAAGATTGAAATGGATTATATGATGATGGGTTTTGGATTGTTGACGATATTCTAACTCTTCCTTCGAGATTTTACTTTGATTTAATGTTAATTAGTTGATTTTATGCCTTATTGATTAGATGTTGTGATTAACTTCGATCTTTGCATATTTTGGTAACATACTGAGAGGTTGAGCCGTATAAAAATGATTGGATTGAGTTAATGAGAGTTAGGCGATGCAATAGATCACATAGTTAATCATATTAGTTTTTGTGTGGAGAGAGATCCCGTGTGAGACTCAGTAGTTTAGTAGAGAGCTTCTGATCTAATTTTAGTTATGGGTCTTTTGTTAATTAAGATATTGAAAATTCCATAATTTAATTAAGGTAATGATTTAGGGTGCGGGATTATAACTGGAGAGAGAATAATTCCCCCTATGATAGTCTAGAATTGACACCCCGATAACACATAATTGGCTAGGTTAGCATTAATGATAGGTAGAATCCCCTGTCTCACAACTTGGTAATTTCTCTTGACTAATTTCCATAGTGACCTTTTGTGTTACTCAATTTCAATTAATGTTTTGTGTTAATTTCTTGAGTTGAATTCCTGTAATCAAATTCCTATGTTTATATTCTTGTTTCATTTTTAATTTCACCTTATTAGTTCTTTTAGCCTTAGACACCCTAGAATTAGATTAGTTGACCCTTCTTGTGAGATTGAACCTTTAATTACTACAATTCACGACCTATATACTTGCGGTATCTGAGGGCTAGAATTGTAAAGCTCGACGAACACGATCAAGTTTTTGGCACCGTTAACGGGGAGGTGTAGGATTAGTCTAATTCTTTCAGTTTAAGGATTAAAATAAAAAAGTTTGCGTGCAAGTTAAATGACACATCAATTTGGTCATCATAAGGTGACAATGAGGCATTCGAGAAATTAAATGCCAAAAAGAGATGGAAAGAGCGATGATGGAGGACATACATTATAAGGAGCAAAGGACTCTTAGAGACTTCAATGAGGCACAATTCGATTAGGGAAATCATCATCCTTATTAGAACATATACAATCTGGGGTGGCAGAACCACCCAAATTTTTGTTGGTCTAATAATGTAAGGTCTCACTTGGGACATCAAGACTTATCAAGATTTTAGCTAGATGAGTCCAGTTCATGGGATTCTAAATTGAATTAGATCTTGGATAAGCTCATAAACATGGAAGAGGCCTAGAAGAGATTGAAAGAGAAGCTTAAGCAAGTAACGGAAGATCATGCCTCTTTTACTCACAACCTAGAGGTTCAAATGGGCCAGCTTTCCAAGGAGTTTGTAAGAGAAATGTGGAAAACTATCTGCGCAGCATGAAAGTAAATTCAATAGATCCATGTTAGTTTATCACGTTTAGGAATGGAGTAGATCTAGAAGAACCAGCTAGAAATCAAGTTGAACCCCACCTTGTAGAATACCAATAAGTGAAGAAAAGGATGAAAACCCTCCATATTATCCGTCAGATCTTGGTATACCATTCTTGAACATCGAAACAGCTTTAGTATATGTCTATGAAGAGAACATTATCCTTCGGATTAGTAATGACCAAGTGACATTCAATATAAATGATGTATTAAAGAATCCGAAGGAGGGTGACTCATTTAAGAGAAGTGATGTGATTGAATCTTTAAAAGAGCAAAAGGAAGAAGAATAGATGACAACGGACATTGAGTTTGAAGAAGCTATGAAAGTCCCTATTCGTGAAGCAAAAGAAGAAGAAGAAGAGGGGGTGACTAAGGAAGAACAAGTATAGCTCACCCTTTTATCAAACAAACTTTTAGACTTAATAGAAGGTTCAGGGAGTTTCGTTATTCCCTATTTTATTGGCAGTTTGTTAGTGAAAAGGACATTACTGAAATTAATTGGTTTTCTTAACTTTATCAATATTGTCCTTCTGATCATTTTGCAATTTGTAACTTACTTACAAGCTGCAAAACTGAAATTGGGCATTATAGGTGGAAACAAGCCACTTATAATTGATCTTGGCTGAGTTTTAAAGGATGAAGGTCAAGCTAATGACCATAACTTAGCACGTTTCGTAGTTAGATTTAAATTGTTGTGTAGTTAAGTTTATTTTAAATTTTAAAATAAGCTTTTAATGATCTGGAATGGTTGGATTGCTAATTGTCTTATTCTCTTTGGATCAATTATAAGAAAGTGAACCCAGCTCGGTGTTAAGCGCATTGGGTCTCCATCTTCGACATCATCACTACCTCAACCACCTTGACAGTTTCGTGTTCTAACCCTTTTCTTTTAATTTTTGTTAGTATTTTCTTCTTCTGTTTTTTGCATATTGTGGTT